>JPHH03000155.1:0-11495 GCA_000750105.3 Tolypocladium sp. Sup5 PDA-1
GGGAGCTTTTGATGATTGGATTGAAGGACTGAGTGCTATGAAAGTGCGACGTTGTAGACAATGATCGCAAAGACGTATGATAGCTAGCTAGCAGAGACTTGGGTCTACTTCCCAGCATCAGGGAACCACTGATGCGAGCACGGAAGCTGGCCTGGGAACAGCACACGAGAATTGTCTAGCAGCAACTCAGTTCCACATATTGTGCTTTTCGAGATACTCGCGGCACCCTGTAGGCCACTCATCCATGGCTTTCGTGACCTCCTCTAACGTGGTGTCCTTGAGGCATGCGGAACTGCCGACCCATTGCACCCGCAGGTATAGCGCTCCGTCGCGCCATTCGTGGGACAGGATCGTAAGATATCGCTCAGGTACGTGGCCCTTGCGCGCTCCTGGGTCGCTGTCCCAGTACGTCAGGACAGCAGCGCTCTGGAGCCTCTGAAGCTCGGTCTCGTTTTCCCAAGTTTCATCACCAGACGCCCATCGGCACTCGAGCTGAAATTCGGGATCTTCATTACCGAGGAACAAACGATGGCCAATTATCATCTCCAGTTCGTCTTCTGGCTTGGCCTGGAGAGCGGGAAGGCTACCAGTGAAAGGAGGTGAGGTTGCCATCGTGCGCCTATAGTCCTCGTACGCGCCTCGCCAATTGTCACTCACCACGTCCCCTGATAGCCACTTCACTGGATATGCAGGATATCCGACCACGCGCACTCGGAGCTTCTCAATTCTTGCTCCGCTGGCTGTCTTGGCTACCTTGTGGCCGGTGTCTTACTTTTAGAGACGCTGCGCGATTCTGTTAGCATTCCGTACACCTACTCAATTATTACACCAACTTACCGAGTTTCATCTCTATCCTTCTTGCTCGAGTATCTTCCTCTCGAGTATCTTCCTCTCGAGAAGCAGCCTCTCGAGCAACGTTGAAGGATGCTGCCATGGGTAGCTGAGTGGCCACGCTTGGAGCCGTCGAGGCGCCCTGAGAAGCGATGGAGGGTGCTGCCATGGGCTGCCGGGTGGCGATGCTGGGCGCCGGCGAGCCGTTTGCACTAGCCAAAGAAACATGAGAGGCCTGGACTGGCATCTTCTTGCAATCAGCATTCCCTCCAACCCACTTTCGAATCTCGGATAGCTGAAAAATTGGAGCTTTCGCTGGTGTCTTCGGTGCCTTCGACGCAGACTTGGGAGAGATGCCTACTTTCTCGAGTCGCTTCGGCCGAGGCGACACCTTGTCTTCAAGGCTTTGGATCTGAGCCGGGGTATACTGGATTCGCGGTGATGCAGCCTTGCCGCTCTCCAGTTCTTTGAGATCCGTAGAAGGGCGTGGTGGCTGCCGCTTAACCTGCGCACCTCGGCGGAGCTCTGCCTTGCGCTTGATCCGCGCAAGCAGTCGGAGGAGCTCTAGCAACTCCGCCTTCATATCGTCCGACTCGGAGCCCAGGAAACCTCGGTTCAGCCAAAAGTCAATGGCTGTCTCTTCAATGTCATCGATGGTAGCGTTGTCCATTCGTAACCCGTGGCCAGTGATTTCCGGAATAATGCGCTGGATCAGGCTGTGCAAATGCTCCGCGGCATCTTCAATGGACATTCCGGCGACATCCTCCTTGTTGGCGGGGCTTTTGACCATGCTGGGCTGGTTGCTGATGTCGATGAGATTGGCTGGTGCGGGTGTCTTGTTCGGTTCCGGTTTGACCTCACGGAGCTGGCCTCGCGGTGGAGGAGTAATGACCGCCTTGTTCGGGGCCACCGTGTCTGCAGAAGTCGCGTTCTGGCGAGACGAGCCCACCACTGCGGGACCTGGCTGCGCAGAGGTAGCCTGAGCCTTCGTCGCAGTCTCACCGGCGGAGGACCCTTGAACGACTGAAGTTGTCGCAGAGACAGGGGCAGACAGCTGGCGTATAGCCGCGCGACGCAAGTTGTCGAGGTACAACTTGAACTTGTTTGTGAGATCGGCGTCGGGGAGTCTCACACTGTAGTTTGCATTGCCTTTGCCTTGACCGCTGGTGACATGGCAATAACCATCTTTCACAACTGGGGGTTCCAGCTCCAGCACGTTGTGGACACGTTCGCCCTTGCCAGGCGCAGAGAGAACAAGGTAGCCACAGTTAGTGCTGGTTTTGATTTTCATAGCAAACTCAGCCTTGAAATTTGTCTGTTCCTGTAGTGGTTTGATTTCGCACTCGCCCTTGCAAAGGACGTAGTCGGGGGCAGGTGCAGGCTGCAACTGAATGCCAGGGCGCGGGGGATTGAGATCGGTTGGAGACGGCGGAAGCTTCACTCGTGGCTTCTCTACCACTCCCGGCTTCGGATCGCGCGACGAGGGCTTGATGACGGACTGGCCTCCAGACGGAAGGAGCCCGCCAAGTCGACCAACGGGCTCGCTGGAGCTGAAGCGGACGTTTGAAGTCTTGGCTTTGGCACCCTGGGATACCTGAGCAACTCGAGGAGGTGCACTAGAGAGGGTTAGTCTTGGAATAAACAGTCTGTGGTTTTGCACTCACGATGCGACAGTGTTGCTCGTCATAAAGGCTTTGGCAATCTTCTTTGCCCAAGGACGCGCGTCATCATTGGCCAGGCCCTCGACCTGTTCGGATTCTGCATCCTGGATTGGTACTATCACGGCTGTTAGCAGGGTGACGAGCAGGGGAACGATGTGCTTACCGCTCCATTTGCTATGGAGGTTGTCCTTCAGCTGGGGCGAATAGTGACTCGTTCCATTTCTGCCAGTTGGAGCGAACGAGGGACCACGGCGCTCTCTGTTGCTCAGAGGCAGCTCCTCCTGACGCTGGCGACCAAGGTCGGCCTGGAACATGGTCTGTCGTTAGCAAAATTTCCAAATTGTGTCGACGAGGGGGTTAGCAGCGCTTCTCCGTGGCCCGTCTAGGAGAAACGTCGCTGAACGCAAATATTGAACGGCAAAGAAGGTTGCGGATGAAACGAAGAAGCCAAGAGTCACAGGAAGGAGGTTGAAGGTCGGCGAGAGCATAGGAAGGGGTTTGAAGGCCGGTGAAGAAGGAAACGGAAACGTACCATGTACGCGGCCTCAATGCCGCTAAGGTCGATGTTGGCATTCATGGTGAGCGATCGAAACGAGCTGGTCAGGTTTGCAAGCTCCAAGTCAACACTTCCCACCATGTAACTAGCTTGCACGATTCTGTGCGTGGTGTTTCGAGTGGCAGGTGCTGAAGGGGAGGGCTGGTCCGCGTCGAGATCGAGATGCGGCCGCACAAGAAGGATCGACCTGCCGCTGCGGCAAAGAACACAGTGGACGAGGAGGCAGGACTGTGAGGATGGAAGATGACAAGAGGCAACTCTGGGCTCTTGGGTCGCGACGCGTGATTATGGTGTGGGTTGGAGGAAGAGAGGTGTGTTGTGTGTTGTTGTGGGTTCGTGGAGAGGTGCAGGAGCGAGAGGGGAGCTTGCCTACCTCCTGAAGTACCTAGCAACGCCGGGCGGTCAGCTGTTCACAGCTGGCCAGTTGGTGCCTGGGGCTTCCGCCCTACGTCGTGATTTCAAAGGCATCACTTTCTTATGCCTGAGCGATAGGTTGTGACCTCCATGTCCATATCTCGCAAGGGGCGTGTTGCAGCAGCACAGGTTCGTTGCCCCCTACCGTCGTAACTCGACTGTGCACTCTCCCATGGAGCTCCGGGCAAACCCACCTCCACTCCATTCAGAGAGCGAAGCCTTTCATGGGCTAATGCTTCGTATCGAGCCCAGACATACACTCCGCCGTTGGCCAAGACCTGATGCCTCCATGCAGACAGCCTCATCAAGTGTCGACTTCCGAACCCATCTCGTTTGCAGCCGGTTGCAGCCGTTTGTCACCACAGTTCCTCGTGCATGTGAAATCAAATGTCGTCCGGCGTCAGGGACTCTTTATCGGCGCCCGCGGGCCGTCCCATGGCAAAGTCCGCAAACCGTGCCGTCCGCTCTTCCGCACACTGCCCTTCTCCGAGTCCGCACTCCGCATTGATCAAAGGTCCCGGCACGGCCACAGAGTGGAGCTTCGGCGTGACTCCTCGATATTGATCGGATCTCGAACCGCCCGGCCGGGCCACTTGTGGCGGAGGCATGCCCGTCAGATGGAGCCCGAGTTCATCTGCTGGTGCCACGGCCACGAGCCTGCACTCGACTAAACAGGCTTGCGCCTCGGGACAACAGTCGAAAACGGGTTGAAAGACTACACTGAATGCAACGTGCTCAGAGCTTTCGCCAGGCAGTCTATTCTCTTGTGAGTCGACTGTTGAGTAGCGTGGATACTGCACCAAAGAGTTGGTACACCATGAAGTTGTTCAAAACGCAACATTTCCACTCTTCTCCGTCACAAATCCGCTACTCCGTACGTACTAGTCCGTACTCTAACAGATTTCCCAGAAACCATTGACACTTGACAGGACCCACGTTGCCACGAGTAACTCCGCATCGATACGCAATACGAGGTTAGCGTCATAGGGCTGAACGTTGACGTCCGCCGCCGCCAAGACGGCCGTTGCGACTTGCGACGAATTAATAATCGCGGCAAGATGTCAACGCAATGCGGCCTTCAGCCATGGCTGTACCGAGCTAGGTCGCCCAGGGACTCGCGTCCCGCTGGTGTGATTGCAATTTGGGCTGTACCACGTTTCTGCCGCGCCACTGTGCCACTACTGCGATCACGTACGATAGAGTATGCGGATAGACTTAAATGCCATCTGCCCCACACGATGCGGACTTGCGGCTGCGAGTGGCGGAGAGCTGTCAGGCACGATTGCGTGGAGGCTGTGGTTGATTAGATGAGCTATCGTGGACTCAAGCACTCTGTACAGCCTCACACTTGCTTACACAGCATCGCGGTCTCGCATGGATTACACGGCGTCATGTCTACGGGAACGGGCCAATTCCTGCCGCCATGGCTCCACGACCTCGAGTATAAAGGGACAGACTTCCTCCGAGAATGAGGACGATGGCTCAACAGCTCTTCATCAAGACTCCAGCAACAGGAAACCTCTGGTCCAGCTACCTCCATCAATTCTCAATCTCCGTCATTTCACACGAACTCGACATGTCTGTCACCAAGCTCATCACTGTCTACGGGGCCACTGGCACCCAGGGTGGGAGCGTCATCAACTCTCTGCTCCAGAACAAGTCCCACGGCTTCTCCCTTCGAGCCATTTCTCGAAACCCCGAGTCGGACAAGGCCAAGGCGCTGGCCGCTCGGGATATAGAGGTGGTCAAGGGAGATGGATTCATCAAGGAGCAAATGGTTGAAGCCTTCAAAGGCAGCTGGGGCGCGTTTGTCAACACAAACAGTGACGATCCAGTAAGTAACATAGAGCTGGTGCTGGGGGTCGACTGACACTCCCTTGCAGGGACTGCACCAGCCTGGCGGACTGTCTGAGATTGACCTCGGCAAAATCATTGTCGACGCCGCGTTTGAGGCTGGTGTCCAGCACTTTGTCTATAGTGGCCTGGCCTCTGCGAGCATGACGACCAACGGAGCCGTCCCCAGCCGAGGATTTGACGGTGTGTCCTCTCGCCCAACATATCTCGGTGCAGTGCTGACCGCGTGCAGAAAAGTATGCCGTCGGTGAACATGCCAAGAGCAAAGGCTTCAAGAGCGTCGCCATCGTCAGCACTGGATGGTATATGGAGAACCACGCCGTGCTGGAGCTCGCAGACATGTTTGGTGGCTTCCCGTTCAACGCGGACGAGGAGGGCTTCCTCACGCTACACATCCCTCGCTGGGGCGGCAACGACGAGATTCCCTTTGTTGCCATCGAGGACGACTACGGCGACTTTGTCCACGGCGTGTTCCTCGACCCCGTGGCCTACAATGGGAGGCTCATCCAAGCCGTCAGTGAGACTGCCAAGCCGGAGAAGCTGGTCGACGAGTTCCAGAAAAGTACCACATCCCAGTCCCGCTCCGTCGACTCTTCTAACAGCAGCAGGCACCGGAAAGAAGTCGCGCTACATCCCCGTGGAGGACTGGAGGTCGGTCGAGACGTACGGGAGCCCTGAGTTCGAGACTGTCAAGAACATGTTTGGCTTCTGCCAGCACTCTGGCGGGCGGTACTTTGGGGTGGTCACCGATGTTGGCCCTGCGAGGGAGATCAAGGCCAAGGTGGCGGCCGCCAAGGGGCTGCCTGCAGAGGAGGGTGCTCTCACGACGCTCGAGAAGTTCGTGGCCAAGTACTTTTCGGCTTGAGTCCACACTTTGCTAGACTCGATGCTGGGTGTTGATGAAGGCCCTAAACCGTTTGTCTGGTAGCTGCTCCGCACTAATATCTTAACTCATCCCTTGCAATGTTAATTCAATCTTTGTGCAAGCTTGATTCGAGCCTCTGCTTGGAAGGCCTTCGTGCGTAGCAGCGATCGTGCCTGGTGATAGCGTGCCTGTCGGGGGCGGCAACCAAGAGGCGGCATCCTGATTTCCTACGGACATTGCCAGCAAGCGTGCGGTTGATATTCAGAACAAGGCTGAGTCGAGTCTAGCCATGCCTCCCTTCCCAGAGCTCCCGAAACACCGACCCCTCGGCCTCGCGCAGCAGCCGCGGGTCTCCAACCTCCACCACGCTCCCGCCATCCATCACGACAACCACGTCTGCGTCTCCAATGCTCTCCAGCCGATGAGCGACAGTCAGCACGGTACAGTTCGCCAGCGATTCTCTCACGACCCGCTGCACCTCGTCGTCCGTCCGTGAATCGACGCTGCTCGTCGCCTCATCTAGCAGGACAATCTTGCTCCTGTGCAGCAGCATCCGTGCGAGGGCAAACAGCTGGTGCTGGCCATGGGAAAGGCCCAGCCCCCCAAACTCGGCGTCAAGGCCGCCGCCCTCGCTGACCTTGTCCCAGATGCCGGTCCTCCGCAGGGCGGAAATGAGGTGCGTGTCCTGATCGTCGACGCCGCTGCGTAGGAGGTTTTCCGGATCGAGGTTGTTGCGAACGGTCCCCGGGAGCTTGACTGGATCTTGGGGCAAGACGGTGAGCTGGGAATGAATGGCTTCTCGAGAGGCGGTGGTGAGATCGACGCCGTCGACGAGGAGCGAGCCAGACGTGGTCTCCAGGAGGCGTAGAAGGGTCAGCAGGAGGGAGCTTTTGCCACTGCCCGTCCGGCCACATATCCCAATTTTCTGCCCAGGCTTGATGTACAACGACACATCATTGAGGACAGCATCCCCTCCATGCCTATTCGGAAGCAATCGTGTTAGCACGTGCGTGATGTACGATATTGAGGTCTCGACCTACTTGTAGGCGGCGCTGACATTAGTCAACTGCACTAAGCCATTTGAGGGCCACTCCTTGGGAGGAGCCTGGTTCTCGGCCGGGCAGCCCTCGCTGGGGGTGTCTCGTACAAACGCGCGCACTCGGGCGGCGGCGCCAAGGGAGGTTTCCATGTTCGTCCAGGAGCTGACCACCCTGGACAGGCTCGTGTTGAAGCTCATGAGGCTGACCATGGCCAGTCCAATGGCACCGCCGCTTGTTGTGTTGGTAAACTTGACCGCGAGCGCAATCTGCCAATCGTTAACGTCGTCCCCTGAGCCGAAAAGGTCTTCTTACAAGCACAACGGAAATCCCTGCAACCAGCAGGCCCATGACCAACGTTAGCCATCTCTAGATGCAGAAAAGCAGGTAGTAAGGCTTTTGCGAAAAGTCCAGCAACACGAGGTTCTCTTCGAGAAAGGCGCCCTGCCAGCCAAACGCCCGGATCGTGGCGATTCCGCTCAGCGTCTCAGTAAAGTGCGTGTATAGCGGCGACTTGGCCTCGAGATCTAGGTGGCGCATCTGGCGGGACGTCTTGAGATAGAGCTGTTGCAGGAAATAGACAAGGACGAAGCTGACAGGCATGACGACACCGAGGTACCGCGCCCCGGACGCGACGATGGCGGCGGTGACAATGACGTTGGCGGTGTCTAGAGTAGTTTCGAAAAAGGCCATCGGCAGCTGCTGATCGACCAAGCTCATGTCCTGGCTGAAGCGGTTCAGAGTGACGCCGTTGTCGGTGTTGGTCAGGAACCAGAGAGGGGCCCGGAGGTAGGCATCCAGCAGGAGCTGGTGCAAGTGGACCGCGGACCTCGGTATGATGATGATCATGAACCACCAAACAGCGAGGCCAGAGAGTACCACCGTGGCCAGACAGAAGAAGATGCAAGCCCTAAAGTACGACCCTGTGTCGGTGGTCGTGCCGCGCTCCGTCCAGATGCGAAGCCAAATCTCAGGCATCCTCCCCATGACAATGTACCCCGCGCCGAGGAAGAAGAAAGCTACCGCTAACGAGGGGCTCACAGATGAGAGATAGAACTTGTAGAGTGTCCGGTCTCCGGTTTGCCGAGTGATGGCGTCGTCGTCTGGGCCGCTTGGCCTAACAGCTGGTTCATACCATGGGGTCGGCTGCTCCACAGAGTCATCGCCGCCCTTGAACGTGTCACCACGAGGTTCCAGGGCAAGCTGCTTGACGTAACCTTCTTGGGCATGGAGGGCTGAGAAGCTTCCGTTCTGCTGTACGCTGCCAGCCTGGTCGAGAACGATGATGTTATCCGCCCAAGGAAGGCATTGAACTGCATGTAGACAGTCAGTCCAACCCGTGTTTCAGTCGAAGGTTATGAACTGACCTGCATGAGTTGCAAGAAGCACAGTAGTTCCCGCCGAGCGCAACAGGCCCCCTGGCCGAAGCAGAGCGTTGAATATCGACTTTAGCGTGGTGGTATCGAGCGCGCTAAACACATCGTCTAACAGAACGACGTCTCTGCGGGCATATACGGCCCTCGCAAGCGCCTTGTCGTGTTAGATCATTGTGCTGGGCTGAGAGGTATTCGAATCGACTTACCACTCGCTGTTTCTGCCCTCCACTCAGCGTGATGCCTCCGCTTCCGACGAGAGTATGGTCACGGTCTGGAAAGCAGGCAATATCCCGCTCGAGGGCGCACGCTCGCACGACCGAAGAGTACCACAATTGGTCAAACTCGCTGCCGGTTAGAATGTTCTCGCGCACCGACACGTTGCGCAGCCAAGGCATCTGGTCGCAGTATGCCATCGAACTCCCGTCGCGTCTGACGCAGACGGCGCCACTGGCGACTGTTCAAGATTCAGTGTAACATCTTCAAGAGCCAGCTGTTCCTTGCCTGGCAGCCTGACACTTTCGTTTTGGAGTGCCACAATGTATCCATCGGAGTCTCCGGCTCCCATGCTGTTCTCTGTGTCATCACTGCTTTTCTCTGGTGTCTCGGTCATGGCCCTAGTATCGTCTCGCTCGCTCGAGAGGAGAAACCCCTGAATACGATCAAAGCACGCAAGCGACGCCAGGAATTGAGGATACGCGCCTGTGAGTTCGGCGATGGGCGTCGAGATCAAAGTCACAATGGACAGAGATGTAAAGGCCTGGGAGACTGTGAACCCATCAGGGCCGGATCGTGTCCAGAATACGGCTGCTGTAATGACGACGGTCGGGGTCAGCTGGTCGGAGATGTTTGCTGCAACGGTCAATTAGAATCATTGACGGGATCCCCTGTGGCGTGTGTAGGCTTACCAATGGCAATGATCCAGACAAAGTAGTTTCGAAACTTCTTGGACAGGTCCAGCTCGTCGACGCGCAAGCGACGAATGACAAGTGCCATGTAACCTGTCATGCCCATCATCTTCAGGCTCTTTATTTGCGACAACATGGACGAGGTCGCAGAAACGCGTTCCTGCACTGCCTGCGCCCACTGGCCGCGAGCTGGGCCGATGCCGTTGCAGACCTTGGAGGTCAAGATGTTGCACACTAATGACGAGGATGAGCCACCTGGCTAGGAAGCAGCCAAAGGTTGGGCATAGTACTTACGGACAGCGGGAATCGCCACGGGGAAGCAGGCAGCCCCAATCTGGCGCTGCAAGAGATATATGGCCACGCCAAGCTCAAGGATATTGGCCCAGACCTCGTGGATATCCTTGATGCCGCTTGCGATTCCCTCAATGTCGGTGCTCATGAGGCTGGTTGCCGCCCCATCCGTGGCTCCAGCCACGTCGAGCTTGTTCTTGGGCCGATAGTCGTCGATGAACTTGACGGCCAGGATGAGCGACGCCAGGAATATGCGATGGGGCGTGGAAGGAAGACCGCGGGCCGTCGGCTCCAGTCTCGACTTGAGGCGTGTCAGGTAGACAAGAGTCGACATGAGCGGCATCACACCGACTTTAGAGGCATTGACCAGGTGCGTGATGAACTGTTCGAGGGTAGGCAGCGCAGACTCTTCGTTATAGCTTGCGCCATGCCGGGACAGCTCTGTCGACACCGAAGGCACATGCTGCTGCTGCTCCGAGCTCGTGGATGAGATTGGCAGGTCGTGTTTGATGACTCCGCTTGCAACACGCGCCAAGTATGCAATCATTTCGCGATTGACTGGCTCGCGAGCAAACTGGCTAAGCACTTCCTCATAAAGGTCGTCTGTGTCAGTGGCTCGCGGCAGCATGATGAACGGTGGGAGGATGGAACAGGGATAGACCGCAGTTGTCCGTGCGAGAGTGTAGAATGTAGTATGCGGGAGTAGGACGCTGAGGTGTGGGATACTTGTATTATATAGGCCCATAGGCGGGTGGAGAGTCTATATTGGGGTGCCGTCAGGCGTACTCGTCCCGTACGTGCAACACCCACCACATCAATCATTGTATTGCTGCCCGTTGGTAAAACATATAGACTATAGTCCGACCAATGTCACAGGCAGTGGCACGGCTTTACAAGCTGCGTTTGGCGAAAGGGCGTAAATAAAGTGTCGCGACCGTAACATGCCCACCCACGGAGTGCCATGCGTAGGCCGCCCAGAGCGCTTCGAAAAGCCGCCCCAAACTGGCAAATACAGGCCACATCTACAAGGACTTGCATATCCGATTCTGGGTCTCTGAAGTGAGGTCAAGGACTTTGCATTTAAGCCGCGAAACTACGGCCCTCATGATGACCTCCATTACTGTCTACCCAACGTCACAATGAGGAGTCTGAATGTTGGGAATCGCATTTCACGCTATCTAGACAGAGGTAGACCTCCGTCTGGAGGACCGGTTGACTTCGAAATTCGAGCCCTGGGCGGCGATACAAGCATCGTACAACTCAAAGCGTTGCCACCAAAACAGGGCACCGTCTCGCCGCAGGAGCGCATTGTCGAGCTCAGCGAGGAAATTCGGCAACTGACATGCGAACTGGAATATTACCAAAAGTTAACCGACGACGTGCTATTGCGCATTATGCCGATCGTTCATTTCCACTCGTCCGGCCTCTTCTCCATGGTTCAGAAGTGCAACGCGAGCATTGAGCGGGCTCGGCAGGAGCATCCACAGCAGGAGCAATCTAGGACAAGTCATGAAATGGAAAGCACGTCTTAGTGCTGCGATGCGGCCAGATTGCCTTGGGGCGCGTCGACAATGCGGTGTAATACTGCTGGGGGCTGTCGGACTGTTGGTCTCTGGGGGTGCCATTGTGCATTTGACTACATCGTTACCAACATGCATGACTGCGGTTCACAAAATTAGTTCAGCGGAGATATTATTTCGGATTC
>JPHH03000156.1:0-11155 GCA_000750105.3 Tolypocladium sp. Sup5 PDA-1
TAACTAAAGAGTATTATTAAAAGCTAGCGAGGTATCTATGCTATAGTAAGGAAATTAGGGGGTCTATATACTAGGTGTTATTCCTAGATTATTAAGAGCCCTTAATAATCTATTGCCTAGATTACTTAGATTATCGACTAATCGTAGTAATCTAGCTTACCTAGATCACCTACTAATCCTAATAATCTAATATCGCTATGCTACTATTAGCTCGTCGTTCTAACTATTATTCCGTATAGCCCGCAGTAGCGTCTATATAGCCGGCCTATCCCGTAGCCCGTTAGCCTAGGTCATAATAAGCTAATACTAGAAGGTAAGAAGTACCTTAACGCTATTAATAAGGAACTAGTTAACTACGATAACCTAAACTAGACCGCGTGCTATAATAACGACTATAACACGCACCTCTTAGATAAATAAGGTAGCGGATAGTTCCCTAGAGAACTAAAAGGAAGTAGAACTATCGCTATAATAGGAAGACAAGGAGTCTCTAGGTTACGAGGCGTAACCGATAGACGAAGGCTTAAATAATAACGAGAAGAATATATAGAATTCCTATATCTAGGAGGAGTATCTAATAAATAGATATAATAAAATAGAAAGAAATTCTAGGAAGATATACGCTAATTATACTAGATTAAACGACGATATCGCTACTAAGAGGAAGAGCGATATAGAATAATCGCCGAAGTAAAATAATAATTACGGTTAATAAAAGAAGAAGAAAGGCTAGAGATATTTAATAATATAAAGTAATACTCTAAGTCTAATAACGAATAGAGCATTAACGATACTAGCTCCGAAGACGAAAACTATACGCCTAGCGTAACCGAGGATAGACGATTAAAAGTACCGATACTCTATCGGGAAAACGCGACCCTCGGAGCCTCGCTTAAAGGAAAGGAAATATTAAACGACGATATAGAAATAAGCGCTATAACCGATATCGGTATATAAATAGAGCTAGAACCTCTTATAGAGATATAATAATCCGCTCTTATCTAATACGAACCCGCGCCTAAGGGCGGAGACCACGCTATTACTATTATCATAACTAATATAATAAACGCAATCGCAAGAGACGCATACCTATAAATAGAATATAGAGATAACCCTAGGGTTATACCCGGGCATAAGTTATATATATAAATTTCATAGGCCTTATATATCTACCTAGACTACTAAATATATTTCCGAACTAAGGTACGATACGACATATTCCCTACTAGGTAGAAGGGACACGCTATTACTAACCTATATATATTAAACGACTTATATAAATAGAGGGCAACCACGCGATACGTATTATATAAGGTAGTTATCCTAGAACTAAACGAAAACATACCCCTTAAATGCTAAAGCGATTAGTTAATTAACGGGATATATATATTACTTACTTACTATATATATACCTTTAGGAAGGTATAGGAATAGCACTAATATATATAGCAAGGATATCCTATTACTTAATAAACTATCTACGTACCGATATATAATAGAGAAAGTTATAGGGATTGCCCCTTGCTAGGATACCCTAAGTATATAAGAGAAAAAGCACGAGAATAGCATATTAATATATAGGGAATACCGAAACCCTATAAAATATATCGATAAATAATCGACGAATAGTAGTAAGAAGGATATATTAGACCTATCTAAATAGCGCTAAAGTATTAAAAGAATAAGAGACTTCTTAATATATACTATAAAAAATCGGTATTATAACCCGAATACTACTAGAAATACGTAGTTAATTACGAGAATGCTAATTATAAGAAGCATAAAGAGGACTCTAAGGAGATCTAGTATATGCTCGAGGAAATATATTAAAATAACTTTAACTTCTAGAACGTAAAAGGAAAACTAGGATATAAGTATTAGTATAATAAACTAAAGAAGCTTATTAACGAAGAAAAATTAAACTAGGATTTAAAAAACGAGGCACGCTATCTATAAAAGGGCTATAGACTAGCATATAGTAAAGAGATTTAAGGACCCTATATATAATAGAGATAAGTCATAGTAATAAAATAATATTAGATGTCTAGATTATAGGATATCGTATACAAGCACTATTAGATAGTAGCGCGATAGGTAATTATATTTTACTAAGAGTCGTAAATCGTTACTGACTCCTATAGATATAAAAGGAAGAGCTATATACGCTCTAAAATATCGAAGGAGAATCCTTTAAGTATAATAATAGAATTATCGATATAGAGATTAATTACCTCGATATCTTAATTTAAGGACGACGAGAATAAGCTAACTTCGATATTATAGATATATTAGGGCATAACCTAGTGCTAGGATACCTATAGCTATAGATAAGTAACCTAACGATTAACTAGAGGATAGGCTAACTACGTTAGAACGAGAACGCAGCCCCCTAGGATTAGAAGATTAGAAAAGAAGTGAAATTTCACGATAACTTAGTTACTAAAGCAGGGATATATAAATCACCCCTCTTAAATAAGATATTATAGGCGATAAAGACCTAAGTAGTAACTAACATAGCTCTATAACCTAGTATATAATATAAATAAAATAAAGGAAAGAACTAGAAGATCCGAAGAGTTATTACCGCTCTTAGGAGAGACCTCGAATAAATTAACGATAATATCGAATTAATAAATAATAGCCTATTAAAAGATAGAATAAAGAACATTCTAATAGAATACTATAGGTATAAATAACTATTCGAGGAAGAACTCGAAATAGGACTACCGGAATATAGTTAATAGGATTATAGGATCTACCTTAAAGAAGGAACAATACCCTTATTTTATAAAATATATAACCTTAACGAAAAGTAACTCGAAATACTACGCGACTATATCGACGAAAATCTAAAGAAAGGATATATATAGCTATTAATATCTAAAGTAGGATATCCGGTTATATTCGTCCCGAAGAAGAATAGAAAACTCTAACTTATTATTGACTACTAATATATTAACGCCGATATTATTAAAGACTGCATACTACTGCCTCTTATCTCGGAGATAAAAGATAGGTTAGCTAGGATAAAGTAGTTTACGGCGCTTAACCTTAAAGGAGCCTATAACCTTATTAAAATAAAAAAGGGATACGAATAGATAATAGCTTTCTAAATAAAATTCGGACTATTTAAGTACTTAGTAATGCCCTTCGGGCTTACTAATACGCTAGTAACCTTTTAGCGAATAATTAATAATATCCTACGCGAATATCTCGATATATTTATAGTAGTATACCTCGACGATATCCTAATCTTCTTAAGGAATCTTAAGGAATATAAGGAATACGTTTATAAGGTACTATAAGTACTCTAGAATACGAAGTTACTAGTTAAACTAGAAAAAAGTAAGTTCTATATATAGGAAGTAGACTTCCTCGGATATATTATTATCCTAGGAGAAATATAAATATAATAAGATAAAATTAAGGCGGTCTAAGAGTAGCTAACGCTTACTAATATTAAGGAAGTTCAGGGTTTTAACGGATTCGCTAACTACTACCGGCACTTTATTAAGGGAATAAGCATATATATAATACCGCTTTACGACCTAACGAAGAAGGAAATAACCTTTATATAGAAACTAGAAACTAAATAAGTATTTTAGAAGATTAAGGATCTAATTACTTCGGAACTAGTCCTTGCTATCTTTAACCTAGAGTTATAAGTCAAACTCGAAATAGACGCCTCTAACTAAG
This sequence comes from Tolypocladium sp. Sup5 PDA-1, assembly GCA_000750105.3. Taxonomy (NCBI): domain Eukaryota; kingdom Fungi; phylum Ascomycota; class Sordariomycetes; order Hypocreales; family Ophiocordycipitaceae; genus Tolypocladium; species Tolypocladium sp. Sup5 PDA-1. Next base: position 3,697 of record JPHH03000156.1, read on the forward strand.
GGTTAGGAGCATAAATCGGATAGCGAGATAAGAATAGGAAACTAAGGCTAATAGCATTCTATTCTAAGAAACTATTAGGCGCTGAACTTAACTACCCTATCTACGATAAAGAATTCCTCGCTATTATTAACGCCTTTAAGGAATAGAGACACTACCTCCTAGGAAGTAAGTATAAGGTTAAGGTTTATACTAACTATAAGAATATCGCATATTTCGCTATAACTTAATAACTTAGTAGATAATAAATTAGATAGGTAGAATATCTCTTAGAATTCGACTACGAGATTATCTATCGCAAGGGATCTAAGAACGGACGAGTAGACGCTCTTAGTAAAAGACCTAATTATAGCTCGGGAGAAGCCCCTAACGCGGGACAGATCCTAGAGCTTAATAAGGAAATAGGCAACTACTAATAGAAATAACTAAACATAGTATTTAAGGTATAAGACGACGACCTAATATTCTAGAAAATTAAGGAATAGATAGAAGAATACGTTATATATATCTAAGAAGTACCTAACGGATATAATATAGAATATTCCGATATACCTATATATAACGATAAAATATAGTTACTACCGCTATTACGGGAAGAAACTATTAGGGAGTTCTACGAATACCCGATATATAGATATTAGGGAATTAAGAAAACGATAGAGCGAATCTAACGAAAATTCGATTTTTCTAGAATAAAGGAAACTATTAAAGAGGTAATTAGCAAATACGCCCTCTACGCGCGAAGCAAAGCCTTACGATATAAACCTTACGGAGAACTAAAACCGCTACCGGTTCTAGTTAAACTATAGGACTCGATCGCTTTCGACTATATTACGAAGCTACTATTATTAAAAGAACCTATAATAAAGGTAGAATACGATAGTATCTTCGTAGTTACGGATTAACTTACTAAATATAGGTATTTTATCCTATATAAGGAAGTAAGTAATATAAAAGACCTTATATATATATTCCTAAGGACAATCGCATATAATCACGGACTACCGAACGAGATTATCTCTAATAGAGGAACTATATTTACTACGAACTTCTAGTAAGCATTAATAGCTTAGCTTAGTATAAAATATAAGCTTAGCACGGCCTACTACCCTTAGATAGATAGGTAGACCAAACGGTTAAACTAAATACTTAAATAGTACCTTCGTTATTATATTAACTATAGATAGGATAACTAGGTTAAATAGTTACTAATAGCATAATTAGCTTATAATAGCTTAATTACAGAAGCTACGAAGGTTTTACTATTATACGCTAACTTCGGGTATAACCCTAAAGTATACTAAGTTACGCGATAAGGACTATAGGTAGAACGAGCTATACTCTAAGCGGATAAACTAAAGGAACTTTATAAAGAGATAAAGAAAGAACTCGAATATATTAGATAAAGGATATCGATATACGCTAATAAGAAAAGATTAAAGGGACTAATCTTTCGGGAGGGAGATATAGTCTACCTACTTCGACGAAATATTAAAATAAAGCGACTAAGCGATAAATTAGATTTTAAGAAACTTAGACCGTTTCTAGTTAAGAAAGTTATTTCGATAATTAACTACGAACTTTCACTACCTAAAATAATAAAGATATACCCTATCTTTTATATTTCGCTACTCGAAATAGTACTATAAAACGTAGAAATATAGGACTATATCGAAGTTATAGACGATAACGAATACGAAGTTAAATAAATATTAGATTCAAGAACGCATAATAAAGAATAGCAATAGCTTATAAAATAGAAAAACTATAGGCATAAAGAAAATACTTAGGAACCTATTAAATACTTAACGAACTACCGCCCGTTATTACGCTAGTACTAATAGAGGAACCCCTAATAAAACCTATATTAGTAAATAAAGAAGGAGATAACGCTACCCTAGGGTATATAGTATCCTACTTAGCAAGGAAATCCTCTAGTAATAAGGAACTAGTAGACGAAGGACGGTCCTCTTATTAACGGCGCTCCTCGCGCAAGGCCTCCTCGCGCTCTACCCGCTCTAACTCCTCTACGTTATCGATACCTTGCGATACCGCACGCATTATCTTTTCGAACTATATTTTCTTTTATTTTCGGAGACGCTCTACCTTTACGTCTATACGCCTCCGTTCCTCCTCGGCGGCTTCTAACTCGGTTTCGAATTTAGAATATTAAGAAGCAATCTAGTAGAGTTAAGAGGGCGAAAGACCACGAACGTCGCACCGAGATTAATTAAGACGGACATACTTAGAATACCGATCGGAGTCGGATTCCGAGACTAGGCAAGATAAGCCTACGCTCTCGTAGGAAGAATAAGGCTTCATTTCCACAGGACGCGATAGAATTAGTTCTAGAAGAACGTCGCGCTACGAAGTTTTAAGAGAACGAGTTTTAGTATTTTTTATAACACGGCCTAATATAACGTTAGTAGGATATTCCGAGAAATTATAGGAATAGGTTACCGCACCTATAAATACAGGCGTAGGCGTAGTATTTATATAACGGGTACTAATAGTAGGTCTCGAGGATAAGACCTTTAGAGAGGGGATATTATATTACGACCTAGGCTAATAGGCCACGGGATAGGCCGGCTATATAGACGCTACTACGGGCTATACGGAATAATAGTTAGAACGACGAGCTAATAGTAGCATAGCGATATTAGATTATTAGGATCGGTAGGTAATCTAGGTAAGCTAGATTACTACGATTAGTTAATAATCTAAGTAATCTAGGCAATAGATTATTAAGGGCTCTTAATAATCTAGGAATAACACCTAGTATATAGACCCCCTAATTTCCTTACTATAGCATAGATACCTCGCTAGCTTTTAATAATACTCTTTAGTTATAATCTACTATCCGGGATATTCGATCTATTACTATCGTAATAAGACCAGCCTAGTGCTATGCCCTGACCTCACCTACTAACATAAACCTGCTGGTTTATCCCTTAAGAACCCTAACCGTTATATCATAGCGATCCCTAGGAGCGGTAGTAATCTATTACTAGTATATAGGACCCCTTAATTTCCTTACTATAGCATAGATACCTCGCTAGCTTTTAATACTTATTATTACTTATTATAATATTCTTTAGTTATAATCTACTATCTAAGATATTTAATCTATTACTATTATAATAAGATTATTTAATAGCTATGCCCTAACTTACTTATTAATATAAACCTCTAGTTTATCCCTTAGGAACCTAAACTATTATATATTAAAAGCTCTTATTTAAGAGGTTACTATATTACCTTAAATAATACTATATTATAGTTAATATACTTACTTAATATAAAGGATTAACTAATACTAGACCTACTATATCTAAAGAGGACTTAGTATAGGAACTTATTATACTATAACTTAAGGTCTAGGAGCTTAGTAATAAAGAAGGGATAGGTTAGACTAAAGATCTTAGAGAAGTAGTTAAACCTAAGTAGCTAGGACTATACGATAGCTCTTACGGCACCCTTAAGGACTTCCTTATATAACTCAAAGCCTATTATTAGTTTTATCCTAATAAACTCTTAGATCCCGCCGCTAAGGCACTCTACGTAGGCAGCTACCTTAGTAGAATAGCTCTCGTATAGTTTAGACCTATTATACGAGATTACCTCGATAACGAAGATAGCGAGCGAGACGCCGAAATAAGGGCTATATTCGTAAACTTTATAGGATTCGAAGCAGCGATTAAATAGGTTTTCGGTAAAACCGATAAAGGAAGAGAAGTAGAGTAGAAACTTCGAGGGCTCCGATAGAAAATATTAATATCGGAGTACGCCGCTAAGTTTAGATAAGTTACTTTTTAACTTAAATAAGATAACGAACCCCTTATAGCACGATTCTACGATAGCCTTAAAGACGAAGTTAAAGACGAACTCTATAGAGAGGATCGACCCGAAGACCTCGTAGACTATATCGCTATAGCAATACGAATCGATAATAGATAGTATACGCGATGCTAAGAAAAGAAATAGGGAAGAGGTTACTAGAACTCTCCTTATAATAATAACCCCCGCGTAAACTAGCGAAAGAAGTATATAGAGAATACTATATAGGCCTATACCTAGAACCCTAGATAAATAGATCTAGATATAGTATAGAAAGATTAGCCTAAGGAAGGTAAGAAGTACTATAACTATAGGAAGTTTAGATACTTCGCCCGCGAATATAAATAATTAAAAAGGCCTAGTTAAAAGCTAGTATTAGGAGGTAAGAAATACCTTAATGCTATTAATAAGGAATTAGCTAGCTATAACTATATAAACTAGATAGCGTGCTATAATAATAATTATAATATATACCTATTAGATAAATAAAATAGCGGATAGTTCCCGAGAGAACTAATAATAAAAACTCTTATTATAACTAAATAATAAGGAGTATCTAAGTTATAAGGCATAATAAACGGATATAGACTTAAGTAATAACGGGAGGAACCTAAGCTATATAACTAATTAGGAGAATTAGTTAAACTAAATAATAGACCTAAATTCGCTTATCTAGGAGGATCTACTAAGAAATAGATCTAATAATATAGCGAAGAATACTAGGAGAAGATACGAGAATATAACTAAGAAAGATAGCGAAGCCGCCTTACCCGCGAAATAAATAAGTAAGAAAGAAAGCGACTATTCGCATAGGTAAGATAATACTTTAAGGAGGAAGAAGTAGCTATAATACTTACCTAGATAAGTAAGAAACTAAATAATTTAGATAAAGAGAGTATCGATAATATAAGCTCTAAAAATAACTAATATATACTAAGTATAACTAAAGGCTAATTAAAAGTACTAACCTTATATTAAGAAAACATAACTATTAGAGTATTGCTTAAAGGTAAGGAATTACTAGAATATAATATAGAAGTAAAAAGTATAGTTAATATTAGAACCTAGACTAACCCTAAACTACTTATTAAAGTTTAGAAGTCTATACTCTTACGATATAGACCTATATTAGATAGTAGCGACTATACTATTACTATAATCGCTATAGATATATTAAATATAATTAAAGGAGAATTATACTTAGTAAGAGAATATAAGGATAATTTATAAATTATACTAGGATATAAGCTATATATATAGATCTTATAGGCCTTATATATTTACTTAAACTATTTAATCTATTTCTTAGTAAAAGTATAATATAATATATTTCTAACTTAATAAAAGGGATATATTATTAATAATCTATACTTAGCCTTAGAGCTATATAAATAGAGAGCGAAAATATACTATAATATACTATAAGTAATTATTATAGAACCTAATACTAATACCCCGCTAGAGTATTAAAAGGATAGATCTATTAACTTAATATATATATCCCTAACTTACTACGCTTATTAGTTTAGAAAAGTATAGGAATAATATAGGTATATTATAACTAGTTAAGGAATCCCTTAAATATAAATTAATATTATTTATATATTAATATATAATAGAGTAAGCTATAGAGATTACTAGCTACTTAGATACCTAGAGTATATATAAGAAAAGGCACGCGAATAATATAAGGAAATTAATAATACTCTAATCTAGTATTACCGATAGATAGAAGCACTAGATAGACTATATAAAAATAGAGAAATAAGTATTATAGAGCTTTATAAGGAAAAATAAGAAGCTAAATAAAGACTTAATATATATTATAAGAAATATATAAATAATAGTAATTATAGATAGAGATATATTATTAATTATAACTACGATAATTATTTATAATACCTAGGAGGAAAAGTAGATATTTAATACTAACTATAAGTTATAAAGAACGAATAGTTTAACTTCTAGGAAATTAAAGGGAAAAGAGGATATATTAAATAATATAAGTTAACTAAATAATAATATATAAAAGAATATAATAGTAATTAGCGAGAATATATATAGATTAAACTATTTAATTATAAAAATAACTTATATAAGGTATATAATAAGAACTAGGATTTAAAAAATAAGGCACGCTATCTATAAAAGGGCTATAGACTAGTATATAATAAAGAGATCTAAGGACCCTATATATAATAGAGATAGGTTATAGTAATAAAATAGTATTAGATATCTATATCGCGGGATATTATATAATAGTACTATTAGATAATAATATAATAGGTAATTATATTTTACCCTAAGTTATTAATTATTATCGACTCTTATAGAAATAAAAGACTAAATTATATAAACTCTATAATATCGAAGGAGAAGTATTTAATTATAATAACGGAATTATCGATATAGAGATTAATTACCTTAATATCTCGATTTAAGGATATAGAGAAAGAGTTACCTTCGATATAATAGATATATTCGGATATAATCTTATCTTAGGATACCTATAGCTATAGGAAAGTAACCTAATAATTAACTAGAGGACTAGCTAACTATATTAGGACGAGAATATAGCCCCCTAAGATTAGAAGATCTAGAAAGAAGAAGCGAAACTTCGCGATAACTTAGCTACTAGAGAAGGAAAATAATAATACCCTTTACGTAAGATATTATAGGTAATAAAGACCTAAGTAATAACTAATATAGCTCTATAACCTAGTATACGATATAAATAAAATAAAGGAAAGAAGAATAGAATCTATAGAGTTATTACTACTTTATAGAGAGACCTTAAATAAATCGATAAAAGTATCGAAGCTATAATAATAATAAGCCTATTAGAAAATAAAATAAAGAATATTCTATAAGAATACTATAAATATAAATAACTATTCGCGGAAGAACTCGAAACTAGACTACTAGAATATAGTTAATAGGATTATAGGATTTACCTTAAAGAAGGAATAATACCCTTATTTTATAAAATCTATAACCTTAACGAAAAGTAATTAGAAACGCTATATAACTATATTAACGAGAATCTAAAGAAAGGATATATTAGGCTATTAATATCTAAAGTAAGATATTTAGTTATATTTATCTTAAAAAAGAATAGAAAGCTTTATTTAATTATTAACTTTTAATAGATTAACGAAATTATAGTTAAGGACTATACCCCTTTATTACTTATCTCAGAACTTAGGGACTAATTATATAATATAAAGTAATTTATAACCTTAAAGGAGCTTATAACCTTATTAAGATAAAAGAGGGATATAAATAGATAACTGCTTTTAAAATAAAGTTTAGATTATTTAAATACTTAGTAATACCCTTTAGGCTTACTAATATACTAGTAACCTTTTAGCGAATAATTAATAATATCTTATATAAATATCTTAATATATTTATAGTAATATACCTTAACGATATCCTAATCTTCTCGAGGAATCTTAAAGAATATAAGGAATATATCTATAAGGTACTATAAGTACTCTAGAATATAAAGTTATTAGTTAAACTAGAGAAAAGTAAGTTTTATATATAGGAAGTAGATTTCCTAGGATATATAATTATACTAGGAGAAATATATATATAAAAAGAAAAAATTATATTAGTTAAG
>JPHH03000157.1:0-11087 GCA_000750105.3 Tolypocladium sp. Sup5 PDA-1
GTATATAAAGTTATAAGGGTAGTTATTTATATATAGGATCTATTACTATACCTTAATAATTATTATAAGTCTAGCCTTCCTTCCTTACTTTATAAAGTCTAATACTAAAAGGTTCCTTATCTTCCTATCCTAAATAAAGCTTCCTTAATAATATCTATTACTTATTTTCTTTATAAAGTTAATTAATCTTATATATAAGTACTACTTATATTATCTATTATAAAGGGGTTTATTAAATATCCTATTACTATTAGTAACCTTTATATCTAAACTAAGGCATTTCTAAAAGATATCTAATTCTTATTTATTACTTATATAAGTTAAAGTATTATTATCTTCTATTATAATTATTATTATATCGTTAAGTATTACTATAATATATTCGATCCCTCTTATAAGGGCCTTTATTATTAAGATTATAGTAAAGTTCGATATCTATTCTATATTACTAGCTTTTATAAGAAAATAATAGATATCTATAAGATAATTACCCTAACGCTTATCTTTAAGAAACCTTAATTACTTTTTAACCTAGGCAAAGGCTTATAATATATTATTAAAGTTTATCTTATACTTATCGATTTAAAGTAAGTTATATAGCTAATATTCTCGCGCTATAATAAAGGTAGGCTATACCTTATATAAAATAGCGAGTACCTCCCTAGCTTCTAGCTTATCTTCCTAGTAAAAGCTCCCTTATCCTCCCTCTAGGATAATATATCTTATATAGCTATTTAATATATACTTACTTTTATAAAAGAAAATAGCCTTATCTATAAGAAGGGTACTATACTATACTAAGCTAATATACTCTATATTATATTATACCTTTATTATTTAAGTATAATATAAGGTAATACTATACTTAAAATAATAAGTAAAGAATTAATTTTAAATATTATAATTAAAGAGAGTAAGCTAGTTAAGAGGAAAGGTTAATCTTTAATATTATTAATTACTTATTAAGATAAGAGGTTATTAATAAAAGGAGAAAGAGTTTATTAATAATAAGCTTATTTTTTATAATAAAATAGCACGCTTTTAAATATTATAAGGGAGGGAAGCTTATAGAGTAATATAAAAGGGAGATTAAAGTAATTTATAAATATTATTTATAAGGTAAAGTACTTAACTCTTTAATAATAGCTATAGAAGAAGAGTATTTATAAGATATAAAGTATATATTATTTATTAAGAAATAAGCTTACTCTTATCTTATTTTAAGGAGTCCTATAGCTAGCTTATTAATCTTTATTTAAAAATAAGGGTAATTAATATATACTTAAGTAGCTTAAGTCTAGTTAATATAAGTTTTTATATAGCTTCTCTTATAATAACTATAGATTTTTAAGTAGCTTCTCTATTAGCTTATATTATATTTCTTATATCCTTATTAAGTATAGGTATAAAGCTTATATTATTTCTCTTATATTAAGAGTCCCTTCTTATTATTTACTTATTATATAAAGAGAATTTTCTCTTAGCCCTATAACTTTTAAGTATATAATTTACTAGTCTTTATTTAATATTAAGGCGCTAAGTATTTTCTTTATATTTATACCTTAATAATACCCCCCTTTCTTCCTCTAGGCCTTATTAATAAATAATATACTTTTTCTTTTCTTTATATTTTTAACTTCTTTCTTTTTTATATCTTTATTAACTCTTTTATTATAGCTAACCTTATAATTAACTTTAAGAAGCTATAGGCTAAGGACCGCGATAAATTATTAAATTACTAAGCTCTTATAATAAAAAAGCTTCTTATAATATAGCTTTCCCTTATATTATATATATCTTAGTAAGGCTATACCTCTTTATTAATAAAGCTTAATAATAATTATTATAGAGTAAGGTAATATTATTTATTATAGCCTTTCCTTTATTAATTATAGTCTTTTCTTAGACTTATAGCTATATTAAGACTTAAGTATTTAATAATAATAATATTAATTACCTTAACCTCTTAATCTTTATTAAAGTAGCTTTTCGCGAAGTATAGCTAGAATATACTCCTTATAAAATTCGCTATAATATTAAGGATATAACCTTATTTACTTACTTTATTAAGAAATACTTTAATAAGTCCTTCTAGAAGTCCCTTAAGGGATATAATCTTATCTCTTACTAAGTTTATATCCTTATAAAAATAATATACCTTATAAGATATTTTTTTAAGTAGTTATTTAATTATTAAAAATATATTATTATACTTATTATTACTTCCTTTAGCTTATATAACTATACTTATTATAAAGGCTATATCTAAGCCTAGTCCTCTTTAATAATATCTATATAAGAATATATTATATACCCCTTTTATAAATATATATTTATAAAGGGCGTTATAAGAAGCTCTTATATAAATTATATATAGTATTTTATATAGATAATTATATATAAGTAATAATATTATTATAATTATACTCTTATATCTTATAAGGATATATATTACTTAAGAGCCTTATTTATAAGGGAAAAGGTAAGCTAAGTAATTATATAAGTTATTAAGGAATTTATAAATATAGCTAATACCCCTTAAGTCCTATATTATTATCCTTATTTATTTAATCCTTATTATAATTATAAAGTACTAGAGTAAGCTAGGCTAGTTAAGACAAGCTCTAGTACCTTAAGCTAAGGTAGTTTATTAAGGAATACTAGAAGTATTTAAAAGAATCTTAAGTAAATAGCTTAAGTATATAATTTAAAGGTAAATTTTAACTAATATTAATAGTCTATTATAATTTTATTAATAAATAAGTAAGTAAAAAACCTCCTTAATTAACTTTTAATACTTATTATTATTTATTATAGTATAGTTATTTCTATAATAAAGGTAATAGTAATCTTATAATAATAATTATCTATTACCCCTTAACTCTTATCTTATTATTATTAAGGGTTAGATACTTATAAAGATTTTTACTTATCCTTTTTTTACTTTCTAAGGTTCGCTACTATCTATTATAATATACTTATTCTTATAATAGATATAGTAATATCCTTATAGTACTAGCTACCTCTTCTTTAATTATAGGGACTAGGCTCTAATAAAAACCTTAGGAATAAAGCTAGTATAGCTATCTCTCTTTTAATAATAAGTAAATATACTAGAGTTTAATAGTATTATACTTATCTTTCTTAGTTTAAGTTAATCGCGGGAGCTATACTTCTAGTAATTAGCGAGGTCCTTTATAAGAAGGGGTAAGTTAGTCTTTACCTCCCTAAGTCTCTTTAATACCCTTATCTTTATCTTTATTATTATCTTCTAAGGGAAAATTATTATCTAGCGCTATTATATAACTAGCGCTTTATAAGACTATCTTATCTAACCCTTCTTAAGCTAGGGTTATAAGTAAGTTATTAATTATAATCTAATTACTCTCTTAAGGGGTCCTTACTAATATAGCGAGTTTATCTTATAATAGCTAATCGTCTATATTTAATAACTATTAATTATTAGGCCCTTTAATAAACTTCTTAATATATTCCCTTATAATTATTTTATTAAGTTTAATTTTATTAAGTATTTATAATTTATATACGCTAGAAAAAGGGGCTCGAGATATAATATAAAAGGGGCTAGTCTAGTATATCTATAGCTTTATTACTTATAAGAGATTATTTAATCTCCTTATATTATATACTAAGATAAAGTCCCTTAGGTTTAAGGTATCTTTTTTAATAATATAATAATTTTACTTATTAATCTAGTCTATAAGCTACTTATAAAAGGCTATTACTTTTATATAAGCCTTTTTAATATCTTTAGCCTTATAGGCTAGTATTTATATATATATATTAAAGAGATTTATTAATAATATAACCTTATCTTAGTTAATAAAATACTATATAGGATTTTTTACTTTTAGTAGTAAAATTAGCTCTTATTTATATATTAGGTAAAAGGGGGATATTTTATATAAGTAATAGACTATTATATAATTAATAAGGACTACTTAATTAAGTAAATAAAGCTATTTCCCCTTTTACCTTTATATCGCGACTATCTTAGCTATAGAAGAGACTAAAATCTAGTACCTAACCTTAACTTATAAGTTTACTTTAGGGTTATATACTAAGATCGGGATAACCTTTATACTAAGGCCCTTAAGGATAGTCCTAAAGTTTAACTTTATCTTAGGCCCCTTATTTATAATAGCTTATACTATAATACTATACTTATAGATAATAGATAGCGCGAATTTATATTACTCTTATTAATAGCTTAGATACTAGTTTAACCTTAACCTACCTTATAAGATTATAATAAGCTTTTATTAAGTAAAGGATCCTATTATTAAAGGGAATATATTAATAATTAAAGTATACCTTACTTATAAGATAACCTAGAATAATTAATATTATAAGCTTTTATAGCCTTTAAGGGGTAAACTTCTAGTATAGCTTATATATTATAATAATTACTAAGATATTATTTTATAAGGTCTATTACTAATACTTATCCCTTAAGAACTAATATATAACTTCTCGTCCTTTATAACTAAGCTAAGAGTAATAGCTTTATATTAGTTAGGTTTATTCTCTTATATTATTAATAGTAAGTCCTAGTCCTTATCCCTCTTAGCTTAGGTATATTTATAATTTCTATCCTTTTATAAAGAACTTTCTAATCTCTTTTATAAGGCTCTATACTCTATATTATTTATATTAAATAGTTTCTATAATATCTAAAGGTAATTAGCTATTCTTTAAGACTTATTAAAGTAAATTCCTTCTAATTTAATACTAGTAATTATATTAAGGTAAAAGTTAATAAACTCCTTAATATCTCCTTTAGTTACCTTATCTATTATATTAGAAGGTCCTTCTAGTATATAAGAGAGCCTATTTATTATATTATTCTTAGTCCTAGCTATATAATAAACTATAAAGTTAAAAAGAAAGATATAGCTAACTTAGTAAGTAATAAGGGCTCCTAGTATATCCTTAATAGCCCCCTTTAATTAATTTATAAGGACCTAGGTATTAGTTTTAAGGGTAAAATAGACTTTATATAAATAACTCTATAGCCTTTATAAGGTATATAAAATAGCCTTATATTCCCTCTTTATTATATTATAGCTATTTTCTAACTTAAATTAATAGCTACTTTTAAATTTAATAAGATACCTTTTCCCTTTAATAACTTATATAAGGATAGCTCCCTATCCCTTTAAGCTAGTATTATATATTAAAATTACCTCCTTATATCCTTCCCTAAGGTATAAGTAGATTAGGATTAAGGGCTTATTAATAGCCTTTTTTAATATATTTATTACTACTTATTATTCCTTAGCCTAAACCTAGTCTATACTCTTCTTAAGTAAGAGGGTAATTTGTTGGGGTGTTGGTGCAGACCCCTGACCAGAAAAAAACGGAAAACACAAAAAAGTGGAGGAACATTGGGACGCCCAGCGAGTCTGTAGGTATAAGAGAGACGTCTGTGTCCCTATGAACAGATGGTCCCCCATGCACGCATCGACGCAAGTCGTAACGTTCATGAGATTTCGAGATTCTGACAATGAAAAATCCTGGTTAATTCCTCCCACATTTTTTGAGATGGCCGTGTTTGCCTCTCCTTGCCTCTTTACCTTTGACTTACACGACACAAAGACCTGTTCATACAGGCGCTGATTTGCAGACTACACGCCGCTGAGCTGATGTTCTGACTTACACGGAGACAGTCGCTCTGACTTACACGGCAACGGTCGCTCCGACTTACACGGCAACGGTCGCTCCGACTTACACGGGGATACCCGTCTTGTCTTACGCGTCAAGCAGCGCACTGACTTACACGACGACTCGTGTCACTGACTAATAGCTGACTTCTTGGGCAGTTACCGACTCTACGACTTACACGACGATCGTTGCACTCGGCCTTTGGTGTGTTCGTTCCCCCTTAATAAAGTAAGTAGCCTTATTAATTATATAAAGTATTTAATTTAGATTTAATAATATTTAATAATCTTAAGAAAGACCTTACTTTTATAATATTTTAATAGCTTATTTATTTAAGGATTTTCTTAACCTTAGATTTTATAAGGCTCTTCTTACTTATATTATAAAGATACCTTATAATCTTAATAACTTATTAATAGAATTATAATTTTATAATAGAAATTATATATTTAATAAGTTTAATATTTAAGAGAACTTTATCGAGGTTAATAAGGTATTCTAAGATATATTTATAAACCCTTAGTAAGGTTTCTTTATTATTATATATCTTATTAAGCCCCTTAATTATTATATTATTTAAAAAAGCTTAGTAAATATATAGAATTAAGTTAAAGAGGATATAAATTATAACCCTTATAAACTAAGCTATTAAATTTATTCCTCTTTAAGGGAGTATATATATCTATAATAGACCTAGGGGTATAGAGAAGGTTATAAGGTCCTAACTTATCTAGTCTAAGGGAACTTAGTTATATCTAGAGAAGAAATTTAATAAGGATAAGATCTTATATATTAAAAAGTTATTATTAAATTTATCTATACTTAGTAAGATAAAGGTATTTCTAATTATAACTTTATTTAACTAAGTTATAGAATTAATTAGTCTAAGCCCTCTATCCTTTTTAATAACTAGAAAATAAGGGTTATAATAAGGGCTATAAGATTCTTTTAATATCCCTTTATTAAGATAAGACTTTAAAAGCTTAATAACTTTTACCTCTAAGCCTTAAGGGATAAGGATATTCCTTACTTACTATACCTTATAGTCTATAGTCTTAATAACTTATAGAGGGGCTATAGCTAGATTAACCTTTTTATATTTTATAAAGTCTTAGGTAAGGGCAGCCTCTTAATTAAATAAGAGTTTAAGTAAGATTTCCTTTTCTTTTAATTAGAAAAACCTATTAACTTAGCCTATAATATTAATAATCCTCTCTCTATATAATTATATTCCCTTTTCTATAGCTAAGAATTTACTAACTAGGTATTTTATAAATAGCTCTTTAGTATTAAGGCATACTTTTATAGATTCCTACTTCTTTATTTTTTAATAAGGGTCTCCCTTAAGAATAGAGCTATTAGAAGGGATATTATCTTTAAGATAAACTTTAACTCCTTTCCTTTTAAAGAGTATATTAATTATAGGATTATTTATTATAGTCTTTCTAACCTAGTCTCTCTTAATAAATTATTATAAATTAATTAGCTTATCTCTCTTTTCTTTTAAGGTTATTTAATATTATTAAATAGCGCTTTTAATTAATAAGCTTAAGATATCTCACGTAGCTTTATACCTAACTAATAATATAATTTAGTTATCCTTTTTAAGTAAGATATCCCTTATAAGGATCTCTTAATTAGCTATATCTAAGACTAGCGGTTCTATTACTATAAGCTTCTTTCCTCCTTTTAGGAATTTAATTATATTAGCTTTACTAGGTTTTTCTTATAAAAGCTTATTATTATATTATTACTTAATAGGTCCTATTACTAGAGTAATAATCTAGATTATCCCTATTTAATAATAAATATATATATCCCTATTCCTTAATAAATAATCGAATATTAATTAAGTTATATAAATAAATAATATTCCTAAGATTAAAGGTATTAATATATTATTAAGTAAGATATAAAGGTAAATAAGTATTTAAGCGCTACTTATATATAGGTTTATTATTACTTCTTTATATATCTTAATAAGGTCGCTAAGGTATAACCTTATAAATATAATAATTAATATAATCTTAAGATTATATACTTTTATATATCTCTTATTAATTAGGTTTCCCTTAGAGCTAGAGTTAATTAATATACTTTATAATAGCGTTAAGGATAATCCTAATTTAACTTATATCCTTAGTAAGTCTTATATATACTTTAATAAGTATTTTTATAATATAACTGTGAGAAGCGTGGCTAGGAGGTACAGGCTAGCAGGGGTCAAAGGTACCAGGTACTAGTGTATTATTCGCGTTTCACCGACTAGACGGTCGGGACTCGCTACGTAGTCATGGGGGACTCCCCCTTCGACTCTGCAGAGGGAATCTTCCCTCTGCAAGATTTAGTCTCTGAGAGTCTCTGTAGGACAGAGAGGGATAGACAGCACTGAATGCCAAGCCGTTATACTCTCCTATCTTCGATACCTAACTGGAGGTATTCTATGACTATCCCCTTACAATAACTATAATTACTAAAGGTACTAGGACTATATTTACCTTAGGCCCTATAGCCTCTTAGCTTTTATAAATATATTTAGCTATCCCTAAAAGTTTAGTACTATAGATTAAATATATTATTTCTATAAGTTTATAAAAATAAGTTTTTTCTTTATCTCTTATAGAGCTTAAGTTAATATTAAATAATTACTTTTTTATATAAGCTATTATAGTATTATAAATAAAAATATTAAGCCTCTCCCTTAACTTATTTAATAAGGACCTTATATAATTAGCGTTTTAAGGGATAAAGGCTATAGTAGTAATCTTATTAAGCTTTATCTTACCCTTTCCCTTAATTTCTTATTAAACTTCTTTTACCCCTTTAGCCTTATTAATATAAGAGTCTTTAATTATCTATCTAAGCTATAGTATATACTTAACTAAGTTATTAAGTAATATTAGGACTTTCTTATATATAACTTCTTATATAATACTCTTAAGGAAGTATTTATACTTTAACTCTAGGTTAAAGTAAGGTTTAAAGTATATAAGTACCTTCCTTACCTTATTAATATTATTTATCTTTTTAATCCCTTATAATACTTCTAAGTTAAGGATAAATAATAAGTTAAGAGTTAGGATTATATAAGCTAGTAATATTATTTATTTATAAGCTTCTTTACCCTCTTATCTTTATCTCTTTTAATTATACTCTATAATATCTATATTAATAATAGTAATATAAATAGCTTCCCCCTTATCTTAGACTAATTCTAGGTCCTTCTTAAAGATAATTATAGAGGTCTTACTTACCCTTATATTATACTTAGGCTAAGAGGTAATATTAGTAGTTTAGGGCTTTATATAGCCCTTAAATAGCCTAATATAAACTTATTAAGGATCTCTTTTTCCTTAAAAGTTAGCTCTTAGTCTAGTTACTAACTTAATAGTAATTACTTAGCTTATAAGATAAAGAAAGAGGTAAAGTACTCTAGGTAAGCCTTAATTTAATAAATTACTAATTATTAAATATAAGTACTATAAGTAATAAATTACTAAACTAATACTAAAATAATTATATTTACCTTATTTATATAGCTAATACTTATAATTATTATCTCTATATTAAAAATATATAGCCTAATACTAGAATTATACTTATATTTAAGGTAAGTAAGAGGAAGGTAGCTATTAAGGCTAGTATAATATTAATAATATTATTCTCTTTTTTAATAATTATTAAAGACTATATTAATATAAGGCTTATCTTATTAATTATAATTAAATAATTCCTAGAATTAGATATAAGAATTAGTAATCTAGCCTTTATTTAGAGCTTAATAGATATACTCTCTATATTATAAGATACCCTTTATTATTTTATAAAAAAGCCCTTATAGGTATAAAAAGAATAAGGTATTATTACCTTACCTATCTCGATAATTAAAGTAAAAAGGTTTAAATATTACTTAGATTTCTTTAATAAATAAGTTTTTAGCCTAGAGATATAGCTAGATATAATATTAGTAAGATATTTTAGAATATTTATAAAAATAATCTATTATACTTATAAATATAGGCATAAGTAAGGTATTTATATATTAGTCGCGGATATTATAAAGCTAGGTCTTAGGAGCAAGACTATTTAAAGAGGGGATATTATATTATAACCTAGGCTAATAGGCTATAGGATAGGCTAGCTATATAAGCGCTAATATAGGCTATATAAAATAATAGTTAATATAATAGATTAATAAGCGGAGGAGCGATAGGATCCCTAGGATTATATAAATAATCTAGGCGAGCCTATATAACCTAGCTTATTTACTATAATAGGATTATATAAATAATCTAGTTAATCCTCTATAATCTAAGGGATTACGGCTAGTATATAAGACCCCTTAATTTCCTTACTATAGTATAGATACCTCGCTAGCTTTTAATATATTATTCTAATATAGATATACTTATATTACTTTAATACTCTTAGTTATAATTTACTATCTAAGATATCTAATTTATTACTATTATAATAAGACTAGCCTAGTACTACGCCCTAACCTTTTTATTAATATAAACCTCTAGTTTATCCCTTAGGAACCTAAACTATTATATCTTACTAGCCTTAAACTTAGTATAGTTAATTAATAAATATTAAGTAATTAAACGATCTAATTATATTATAGAATAAGCGAGGTTTCGTAAATCTATAATAATATAAAATACAAGCTCGTTATATTATTATCGTTATTATATAGAAGTATATTTAGTAATAGCTAGCGCTTATATAATAATCTTATAGCCGCGCTATATAGCTTTGCTTACGCTTATAATAGTAGTCTTCTATTAGTATTAAGTATTTTATATTCTAATACTATAGTATTCGCTAAATTAATTAAAAAGTATATTAATATATAGCTAGGCTTCGAAATAAACATATATTTAAAAACTAATTATTTTATAGCATAGGTAATATCGCTATATAATTACCTTTCTATCCCTCTTATCTAACGCTATAAAAATTATATATGTAATTTAGCTACCGCGGTATAGTAATTTAGCTACTATAATACGCTGTTTTAAATATTAAATCGCAAATCCTACTAAGAGTAGCTATATTATAACCTAGGCTAACGGGCTACGGGATAGGCTAGCTATATAGGCGCTAATATAGGCTATATAGAATAATAATTAGAATAATTAATTAATAAATAATAGATTAATATAATCTATAAGATAGATTATATAATCTATAGGATAGATTATTAATAATCTATAGATTATTAGTAATCTATAGATTATAGTAATCTAAGGGATTATAGTAATCCCTAAGAGCGGTAGCGATCTATCGCTAATATATAAGACCCCTTAATTTCCTTACTATAGTATAGATACCTCGCTAGCTTTTAATAATACTCTTTAGTTATAATCTATTATCTAGGATATTCGATCTATTACTAT
>JPHH03000158.1:0-10824 GCA_000750105.3 Tolypocladium sp. Sup5 PDA-1
CCGTGGTGAACAAACGGACAACGCAAGAGTGGGTCGCTGCATCAAGATCTTGACAGAACTAGAACCGGCAAGTGTTAGGCGATCGAGGCCGATGGGGCTAGTCAGACCCCGTAGCATGAGCAATGTGGTAATTCCGGGCTGGTTCTTGCCGCCGTCATCTTGTGGACTTGTCTCCACTGAAGCTGTATCGTCTCGGCATCAACAAATAGATAGTACTGTATCCCTGGTAGCATCCAGTGTCAATGAATGACCAACATAGATCGTCAAATTCTGCACAAGACACTAAATGACAACAGACAGCGTTTGCAAACGGCAGCGTAGCCACCCACAGCGCACGACCTCCCCGCCGAATGAAGAAACGGACAGCGACTCTAGCAAGAACAGGCTGTGAAGTAGTGTCCAGAATCGTCATCCATAGAAGCCAGCAAGCGTTCTGCGGCACTATGCAGGCACGCTCACGTAGACAGTTCAGGCGCTGGTGCCCTGAGCAATGTGGCAGCTTCGGGCTGATACTTGCCGCCATCATCTTGTTGGCGTACCCCCACAGACAGTTTTGCATCCCTTTAGCGTCAGAAAATAGATAGTAGCCTTGGTAGCACTAGAGTCAATAAACGAACAAGTAGGCAGTTACACTCTGCGAAAGTCGCCAAGTGGACACCCGGCATTTACAAAGCAGTGTAGCCACAAAGGCCACAGCCTCCCACGACCCCCCCACAAACTCTAGAAACGGACAGTGACTCTGGACAGAGACAGATGTCGAAGCCTTGTCCACAATCGCTTCATCCATAAAGCCACCAAGCGTTCTGTGGCACAAGCGACCGTGGCACAAGCGACCGTGGCACAAGCGACCAGGCAGGTTCAGGACTATGGAGGCAGACCCACGTAGACAGTTGTGGGCGCAGTTACCCTGCACGGTCCTGCGTCAAGACGATCAAGTTGTCGGCAACTGTCCACGTCGTGAAACCTCAGGGCCATGCTTTGGAGCAAGAAGGAGCTATTCGGATGCAGCAAGGGTGGTTCCCCAACGTGCATCCAGAAGTCGAGTTCTGGTCAACTACAGTCAAGCCAAACGTCCTGCGTGAACAGAACCCATCTCGGCCTGCCGCTGCATTGTGAGCGTACCTTGAACCCCTGGGAAACATTTTGAGGATCAAAATTGCAATACGTGTTGCAGGCACACAGTACCTTTCTTACTTTGGGATCTAGTATCATCTCGAGTCGCATCTAACTACCTGACTGGGACGGAACTGCAGCAAAAGTCAGACATGCCTCATTGGTACGAGCATGGCGTCGAAGAGAAGGCCAAGGCCTGTAAAAGCGGTCCAACCATCCTGCGGAAGACCGGAGATCTTGGAGACAAGGCACATGTCTTCGCTGCAATGGTATACGCAGGCGCCCCTTTCTGGCCTGCTGAAGGTCTCCCGTGCTCCGCCCGTATCCCAAAATCGAGTGCCGAGCCTGGCCCACACCCGCCGACGCCTTGAGAGGTTCCCCAGGCCCTGCCGAACCCTCCGTGGCGCCAAAGTCCCGTCTCGGTTGGTGTTCCGTGGCGTAGATATCTGGCCCTGCCCTCTCGACTGCACTCTCGCCTGCGTTGCCGGCCGGGTTGATGGGAAGAACACACCAAGAACCACAGCGATATCCGGCATCAGTTCTGCCAGGCGTCACAGTGGGCGATGCGACACGGGTAACGCTGCGGGTAATGCTTTGGGGATCGAGTTCCAGGCGGTCCCGGGCCATGACATTGTCACCCTGCGGCGTGCCTGGCGCAGGTCGGCGGACATGAATGGAGAGTACAGACCGCACCTTCCCCAACGCGGTCGGGTCAGGACCATCCATAAACTCTATCAAGTTATTCTCCTCTTTCTTCCAGTTCCACATCTCAATGAACTCGCGTTGGGCTTCCGCGTCGACGGCTTCGTCCACCCTGACCGTACGGCCTTTGGCTTGGACTGCAGCCGGCGATTGGCCTTGGTCGCTTGAAGAGGATGCGCCGACAGAAGTTGACCACTGATCCGAGGTAGACAGAGCATCCTGGAAAGCAATCCGGAAGCGTTCCGTACCCAGCCTATCCACCGGGATCTCGGACATGAAGGTGAACTTTTCACGGCTCTGCTCACCGGACTTGTTGCACATGGTGGCGTGCGAAAGGTGGCCCGGCGCTCGTTCACGGCTGAGGGTGAAACCTTCAACGCAAGCCGGTGTTGGTGTTGGTGTTGGTGTTGGTCCTGGTTTGAAGCCTAAATATGACTAATTAAGGTTTCAGCTTGTTGTCAATGGTCACCTTCTCGCACCTCCCCCTGCCTTCCCGTCGCCTTCATTCCATTTCCTCCTTGCATCTCCCGCAATCACCCTTCTGCAGCCTTACCTGCCCTTGGCTCGACCGCTTCTCCGGGGCGTCCTCACTGAGACTTCGCCGCAGCCATGACCAAGGCCGCCTCTAAAGGCTATCTGTGTGATCTATACAAGCAGCTCACGCACGGCGGCAACTACTGGCGGGATCAGTATCTTCTTGAGTGCTGGGACCAGTGCGTGCAACCGGTTGTGTATCGCAACAATTGCTACCATGGGTATAAGCTGCTGCGGAGGCTAGGTGACTGGTGCTGGCTGACACAGGATCCCAAGACCAAGTATGGCAGCCCATTGAGTCGCTCACGCTCGGCTCAGCTAACGTCGACGCTTCTTGCTAGGGATTACTTGACAGTCAAGTTCCTTTCTCGAGGACAGGACAACGACCTGCAAATGAGCATCTTTTTGACGCAGAATTGCCGCAGCCCATTCGTCTCCACCATGAGGGATTGCTTCACCATTCCCCATCACCTGGCGCGTACAGACTCCAAGTACCAGGGTATCACTTTTGACGCCATCGTATACGCGACCACCGGAACGGATCTCCGGCGCAAGTCTTCGATTTGCGAGCAGCTAAAAGCTTCGGCAGTTCCTCTAAGCATGGATAGGCGAAGGCGATACATTCAACAAATC
Source organism: Tolypocladium sp. Sup5 PDA-1 (assembly GCA_000750105.3). NCBI lineage: Eukaryota > Fungi > Ascomycota > Sordariomycetes > Hypocreales > Ophiocordycipitaceae > Tolypocladium > Tolypocladium sp. Sup5 PDA-1. The sequence goes on from JPHH03000158.1 coordinate 2,983, forward strand.
GTCCAGGCTGTTTCGGAGCTCCACCGCATTGGCGTAGTGCGTGGAGGTGAGCGGGCGCGATATCTCCAACCCTGATCGTGTCCTAACCGTCTAGACCTCCATCCCGGGAATATTACCCTTCCGCCGCCTGCGCGCAAAGATATCGAGCACGTCCTGGCCAAGCCGCCACGTGAATACGACGTTGTTCGACTGGACGGAGAGGCTACACCAGCCCATCTTCCACAACGCGTCAGCGAGCCCGAAGACATCGGCTTTGGCGACGGTGACATTAAGCTTATCGACTTTTGATACGCGTTCCGGCCGACAGACGGTGAGACCTATAGCAGGGATGTCTTTGCGCGCGGCACACCTTCCCCACCTGAACTTCTCGGGACAGACAGGAAGACAACCAAGCCGTTCAAGGCCGAGAGCTGGTATCTTGGCCAATTAGTATGTCACTCTTTGGCCGCGGATCTTCAGTGCTGACCATGATTAGATCTATTTCGTTCTCGTGGATGGCTGCCCCATTTTCCAGCGACATCTTGGGTATACTGACGAGGACCTCCGGGACGAGCACGACTGTCGACTAGCTGACCTGGAAAGCGGGCAAGATGAGTCGATGAACGAGCTGCCGGAGGAGCTTAGGCTTCACTTCACACCATTTCTGATGGCGCTGTGGGAAGAGACCCCGACAAGAGGCTGTTGATTGAGGATCTCAATAAAGACGAGCGCTTCATGCGAAGGGGACGTAAGGTAAATTCCACTAGCTAGAAAACTGAGTTCCCATGGGTTCCAGAAGGCCAGATACTGCCTGGCGCCCTCGCCGACGCTGTAGAACTCGTCTGACTCGAGGCACACCATCTCTTGTTCCGCGTCGAGGACGTACCACTGCATGACGCCGCCCTCGACATCGGCGGTGCAGCCAACGCGCGCGGAGTCGGCATCTGTTGACATGAGTGAGGTCCTGACCGGGACTGGGTCGGCATATGCTTTCTCAATGGAAGTGTCGTCTTGTCGAATATTGTCCGCGAATTCACAGCAGCCTTTGAAGTATGCGTTTACGATTGTTTGCCGCTGCTTGTATTCCGTTGGCTTATGTCAACCGGCGGGGGAACGGCGAGTCCTTACAGCCGGACGAGGTAAGGCAGTACTTGCTGCGCTCTATTGGGTTGCCGGTCTCCTTTTCGCAGCAGCACGATGGCAATACAACGGTGCTTGATAAATCATCATGGCTTCAGGTCGTGATGGGTTAGCGTTACAAACAAGCCGCCAGAGGGCCTTGAGGGAACAGTTCCTCCACACTTGTCAAGTTCAACCGCAACCATACTGCCCTCCCATATGACTCCATAGGCCAGGTTCAGCCTCCGGTTATCGCCGATTTAAAGTCGCTCCTTCATTACCTTCACGGAGATGCATTTTTTTGTGCCTGGCAGCAGAGATTGTGAGTCCTTGGCCCGGGCCGTAGGAGGCTCCTCGCGTCCAACCCCGTCAAGACAGAGGCGGCTTCGTCGCGTATCTCTATAAGGACCGTGAATTCAGAGAATCCGTCCAAATGGAAACCTCGTTTGCGGTAGAGACCATTGTAGTCCACCGGTACCAGCACACGCTACTATTCGATTCCTTCATGTGCATCTGACTCTGCTGGCGATGGCAGACTGGTGGACCTGAATACGGCCCCGTACATCCTCCCTCGGCTGACTCCGCAGATAGTGAAGCCCAGTACGCGAAAGGCATCTCGGGTAAATAGTGATGGTCACGAGATGTCGCCAATTCAGACAGCACGCCCCAGCGACGGCGATTGGCTCATCCTCCTAGGGAACCCATCATGCTGCAGCAGTCACAGTGCCGGGGACGTATAAAGCCTGAGTATTCTCCTCGTGAACAAATCCAGTTTCTTCCCTCAGTTCAATCTCGACAGTATACTACCACCATGATCGACACCGAATCAGCGTACTGTGCAGGAGATGCCCTTCTGGCGGATGCGGGTATTTCCTCTTACCCAAACGACATCGGAAGAGGCTGCCAGCCAAAAGGCTTTTCGTGCCCTTACAAAGGGCCTCATCTTTTCAGATACATCAATCCCCTCAAGACGATCACTGAGGCTGCTCACACACCAGAAAACCCAGTTGTCTGCTATACAGACGAATGGTTGTTTGATGTCTACAGTGACACTACCTGGAAAGAGTCTCGCGAGTGCACTGGCCCAGCCTATAGCGACGCGTTTTGGGGGCATGATGAATGTGTCTCCGATATTCCGGACCGCTTCAACGCCAGCCCCCTTCCAACCTTGTCAGATGGCGGCGAGCTTCATTGGCCCGACGGCGTTTCTAGCCTTGAGGGCGTTTCCCACGACTATGTGAGCCCAACGACCCTCGACGACGAAATGAGTACGATGTACGAGTCCATGCTCTGCCATGACGGCTCTCCAAGTGGCGGTGCGTTGTCTACACAGGTCGACTTTCCTGAGCTACAAGAATTTTTGCCCGCTCTAGAACCAGACTTGACGCCGGCCAGCTTCTCGGCGCTATGTGACGAGTTCTTCCGGAATGCATCACTCTCACCGCCATTATTCACACCAAAGGTTTCTTCCACGAAAGGCTCATGCCCTCAGCAGCTATTTACCGTCAACTCCAAGCCTGTTGCCGTTGACCTCACCGGATTCTCAACGTATGAAGATGTTTCCGGTTGTACTGAGCCCAGGCCTGGTCGCAAAACGAGACGCAACCGCCCAAAGGGAGTCAGACCATCAAGGAAGCAGGCCAAACATGTCACCCTAAGCCCCACTGCGCTGATTGCCGACGGCGTGGTGTACGCGTGGAATAATCGCCTGAAGCAGTGGATTGAAAGGAATGGGGGCGCTCACCCCAAGGTTTTCTCACAAGACACTAACTACCCGGGCTACTTCATAGAGGTGCGCCCTGATTATTGTGGTCACCCGGTTCAGCTAGAGTTTGATAGTTTGTATGGACTCTGGCAAGGAACGAATGAATTCTTGCGGGTGGCTATTGACACAAAGGTCGCGCAAGGAATGGTGCGACATTGCCATTCGGGGTATAGTTTATGTAGAACATGAAGACGCTATATAGTTCAAACGACTTGATCCTTTCCTATGCCCGTACATTGCCCATCCCTCTCCCCCCCGCTCCATTAGAATAGCTTTTGACCACGTCAGCCTACTAGGCTCACCGAAAGGGCAGCCATAGTGCTCCCGTCCCTTGCGGTACTATATGTCCTGTTTGGAGACAGGTTAACACGGATAGGGCCGCTGAACAGATTTTAGGCAGGGTACAGCATCCAAGTACAATGCAATGCTGCTCATATGATGCGCACTATCGGTTGGAGAAGGTTGCTCTGAAGGCAGGGGGCCTTGCTATGGCGACCTTGTCCAAGAACTATACAGAGGTCAGCTGGCGTCTTGGAGTCTCGTGTTGGCGGCTGTCTACTGACACATCATCTAATGGCGGGAGCCTCCCCACAGGCGATGAAGGAATTGGCGCCCTAACCATGCCTTTCCTGAGGCACCAGATATCTCACCAAGAGGCATCATGTCACGACCGCCATGACGCCAACTTGGCACAACGTGGTGGGATCTCGGCACGCATCATCCTGCACAGTTCTCCGCTCGGTCACAGTCTGACGACGGCGCGAGGCAGACACGCCCTGCAAACCTTCTAAAGCAGGAGGATGCATTGGGGCCAGACTTCACACAAACCCGCATCTTAGTGACCGATGTTCGTCTCGGCAGCTCGCTATTGGCTAAAAACGAGTGCTAGGTTCCCCTGTGCAAAGAGAAGGCGCAGGCGGCAGCTGTTCAGCTGGATCCTTGCCCATCCTGAACGGCATGAGTAATAGCAGATGCACATGCAGAAACTCTCTGCGGGCCCGGGCTCGAGGAACGTCTATTTAAACACCACCGGCACCCCAGACTTGTCCTCTCGCAGCGAGACTTCAACCTCCCTTCGACAGTGCCAATTTACGTATAGAGTCTCTTCAGTATGCCAGGCTCCTCTGGCCCCCAGACCAATCCTACTTCCCGTGTGACTAGCGAGCCCCGCGACTCTAGTCCTGGACCCGACGATCAGGACAGCCTCCCTACAACTCGACCTGGGTCCGAGCTGGAAGAAAATGCATCACAGGCAACGGACGCAGCGTCCGTAACCTCTGGACAGCTTCGAGTCGTTAATCGCGACTACGAAATTATCGGGCCGGGTAGACGAGAACGGCAAGAAGTTCCTGTAGTCCCAGGTAACATGTTCTGTTTGTCTCTCGTTTGTTGAGCAAGCAACTTACTCGCTTAGGGGGCGGACTCTGTGAATCTGCTGACTCTGGTCCTCGACAAGACGTGGTCCACTCTGATCACAACTCGCATGTTAAACGGCAACAGCGAGCGTCACGTGGCACGGTCGCCGGTACGAAGGGCGCTACACCAAAGCCGCGCAAGAAGAGGTCCAAAATGTTCGCTTCGTGTCGAACCCAAAGGAAGCCTCTATCCAGATATAGCGGTAAGTGGTACAAGGTTTCGCGCCTTGCCGACGTCCGACGCTGTAATGGGTCTGTACAATTCAAGGCTGAGTGGACTCCTGTTTGGATACCTATATCGGATCTTGGGGGAAAGGAGGCGTACAAAGAGGCGGAGGAACTCTTTGTCGAGAAGTTCGGGCCAGGGGACTGGGACAATGCATCCCGTGGATGGAAACCTGACGAGGAACCTGAGGTGGAATGTGAGATTCAGTATGCCTCAGACTAGTGATATCGCCCGTACTTAAGCAAATACGTGGAACAAAGTTGGCTGATGCTATGAATCTTGTTTAGCTGGTATGCTTACCGGCCCAATGAACTGGACCCTGACTTGGTTAGCTTGTGACCTAATTCGACCCTTGCCCTGCTAGGTGGTACAGTATGATGTTGAGTACATTACGTATGTCCTGTCGACACAACCTGTCCTAAGACCACCTTTTCCATCCGCATCTATATCCACATGTCCTTCCACTTGCACTGACACTTGCATCTCGCATTTCTTTATATTAGCTAACAAAAGAACTAAAGGGAAAACACAGCTAATTAACGATGCTCTTTAAATGACAACACTCCGTTGCATACTGCCGCATGATCCGTCTGGAAACAAGCAATGTGACTTCCACAAACATCTTTTGGATCTGTGGCCCTTCCCCACCGTCTGCAGGCAGCAGCTGGGACAAGTCCTGCAGGTCGCGTGCACTATTGAGCTGCAGCCTCCTCGGCACCGCTGTGTCGCCCCTAACCGCCCAGCGCAGCCCTAGTATCAAAACGTACCTCATCCCGCCATCGGTCATGTTGTGGAGCATGGTGAACAGGAGTGGAACTGGAAAACTTGTCGACCATGCTAATAGGACCTAGGTTGCTCGCTTCGCTCCGCTCCTCGAACCACCACAGCTCAGCTGGTGTCGGTATAGTCGCGTCGTCATACCTCTGGAGGGCTTGATAGGAGGTTCTTTTATTACATTTGCGTGGTTTTTGCCTAGCATCGAACTCATTCCCTTCATCGCGCTCTGTTCACATGCGACGATACTCGTCGTCGCCGCAGTCCACCTCTAAGCAATGCCAGTAGATGTCCCCTCGGCGTCTACTCAGACTCTGGTTCCTGCAACCACTATGTCTGCGTCATGTTCCCGATTCTCAATGGATAGCGAGGCGCCTGACCCTTCCGCGCCACACCATCATAGCATCCGGGGAGTCTTTTGGGTCAGTCTCGTGGTTGTCATTCTATCGACGCTCTTGCTTATACATACGCTGGATGGAGTCTTCGCGCAATCAAGCAGCCTGCAGTGTCTGGTCTGTGTGGTCATGCTTCGCCAGGCGGAGGTCGTCCGCCTCGGAAGGAAGATGTGGAATAGGCTGCGGACTTGGCTTAGATACTAGATTATCACGTCTTGGCACACCTGTACCCTTAACATTGACCATTGGCGGCGAGACCACCAGAACGTGCCCTCTTGAGACCCTCTTCATCCGGCGGGCAGGTGTTCGGATACATGCAGCTTGTTTCGTTCCGTGTCACTGACAGGGATTATACTAAAATGGTATTGTATCTAGGTACCGTCAGGTCATGCAGCTCCGTCCACGTAGATCTGCAGATGCTTCATCAACGACCCGCACAGGGAGTTGCCGTCGAGCATGGCCACGCCCTCGTAACAGCCCGGCATCGGGGTCACGACGAAGCCGCCCTCGTACTTCGCATCGTCGGTCACGGAGGTGTTCCTGCTCAGGTCGAGCACCGTCCCCCTCTTCAGGCCCTCGGTCTGCTGCAGGCAGAACATCACCACCGCGCGTGTTGTTCGCTATCGCGTCCCACATCGTGCTTCTGGCCACGCCGGCGAGGGTGCACAGACGCTCGTGTTGCGCTCGTTCGGCCACCTGATCCTGCCGCAGTTGCCGAACGCGTACAGGCAGTAGCACAGTTCATAGGGCTGGCCTTGTCGGTGTCCAACTACAACGAGAGGGCTCCCGTCTGGCTGGAGATCTCCTTGGAGACCGAGTTCAAGAAGAGCGTGAATCACATCACGGCATCGACCCCTTAGCCATGGCTGCCAAGTGCAGGTCGGCCACGGCCCTGATGGAGACCCGAACCGGGGTCCCGATCGAGCGCCTGGTCGGCACCTTCGCCGCCAGGTTGTCCAGGCTGGTGTGCGAGCCCATGTACGGCGTGCCGTTCATGGTTGTCATCAAGACCATTAAGTTCAGACTGACCCTCACCGGGCGCCGGTACCTGGCCAAGAACTGGGGCAAGGAGACGGTCGACCTCGAGACGCTAAAGGCCACCGTGGGGATCATCTAGATCAAACCATCTTAAGGATCATCAACGTGGAGGTGGTGATATACAGCTCCGTCTACACGGTCAGGCGCATGATTGGCGATTCCGATGTGAACAACACAATCGACTAGAGATCATGATCGTCAGCTAGATCAATACCATCAACATGTCCAACAACGATAAGAAGAACGGAGGCAACGTGAAGAACGAGGAGGCGAGCAGGTCCTTGAAGACGCTCGTCAACTCGCAGGAGGAGAGCGGCGTCGAGAAGAGCTGCAGGAGAAGGTGTCCTCGGACCAGCCCGAGACCGCCACCGAGACCGCCACCGGTGGTGCGGAGGTCGACCCGACCGTGGGCAGAAAGTCGAAGCTGGACGCCTTGAAGAAGAAGTCCGAGGCCTCGAGGGAGAAGTCGCTCATCGATGCGATCAACAAGGTGGAGCTATTCGACTCCACCAAGGCATCCGGCTGGAAGACCACCGGCACGTCCACGCTCGGGGCCATGAAGACGGGGGCCAACTCGCTCATGAAACATCGGCGCGGAGCAGAGGGAGCCCGAGTGAACGCCCGAGCAGCTGGAGGTGAATTCCAACCGTCATCGTCGTTCCACTAGCCGCTGAACCGGGTGGGCTGGAAGACAGGCAAGGCTGTCGTGGTGACCCGCTGTGGCCTCCTACATCCTCCCGGTGAGGCCGGTGAACAACACCAGGCGCAGCGTCATGGACCCCGGCATGGAGTTCGTCGTCGCGACGACAACGGCAGCATCATGCCCACCGAGAAGGCCTACATCTCAACCCTCGACGCGTCTAGGTACTGCATCGGCACCGGTCCCGAGAAGTACGACACCACCGGCTCCCCGCGCTACTACTCGGACATGGTCGTGGCCGACATCAGGGGCGAGTGGCTGGTCAACCAGTGGACCTCGGAGGGCGTCGTCATCGACGGTGTGGCCCAGAACATCCCGATGCAGCAGAACAGGCCCGGCAACACCAGCGCCGCAGGATCGTGTTCCACTTCGCGAGGATTGGCCTGCCCGCGCACGCCTTCGGCCCCATGTTCAACACCTTGGGCCAGAAA
>JPHH03000159.1:0-10684 GCA_000750105.3 Tolypocladium sp. Sup5 PDA-1
CAAAACTACCTCGACTACCCAGACTCTCATTATGACAATATTAGGATGGGTATGAACGGCAGTGGTCAGAAGCTTATAACATAAACACGTATCATGGTAGTATCATTTGAGCAGACAAAGAGTTCTGTTGCCGTAGCTTACGACATGTTTCACATATCAGAGTAACGACCATTTAGTGCATGCGCCTCCCATCAGCTCTTCCTCCAAAAGACCTGATGTTGGCGCACCATGGCAACCAGGGCCTCGCCGGTTGCGGAGAAAGAATGCCATCGAGTAGCTTCAATGAGTCCCGAGCAAGACGCCGCCAGGCCGTCCCCGGAACTGGTCGGGCTGGCGCGGCCTTCTGTCCAGAGAAGCCTGTAGATTCCGCCCCCCTACTTTGCAGCCCTCCTCCCATAATCCGGTTGCCTTCTTGGAAATTATCCCCAATCATATCATCCAGGAAGCTGGTGTCGATCTCCGCCCATGAAGTATCTCTGGTCCAAGACATGCCGTCCTCGGCCTGGCTTGCGTTTCCTACCATCGGATCATCACTCTGGGAGGGTTGAGCCAGGTTATTGGAGGCGATGATCGGAGCTGGCCCTTGGTCGCTGCTGCTTCCCGACGCATTGTCAAGACCTCGCTGCTGCCTTGCTGCTTCTACGCCGATGGAGCTCGAGCCGCCACCCCTGCGGCTGCCAGCAGCATTCGACCCAGTCCCGCCGTCCGACAGCACCTCGTCCGCGCTTGTGTCGGTAAACGCATATGGATCGGCGGTCGTGCTGTGCGAGGACCGCCGTGAGGACCGATGCTGCCGTCGCCTAGCGCTACGTCTCAAGGGCTGCTGTTGTCTTCTGTCGTGATGAGACTGGGCAAGTCGGCGGCTCTGTCTCCGCGGCTGTTGAGTGGTCCTCCCGGACAAGGCATCCGCGATCTATTACCCCGGTTAGTCAGAGAGCTGGTACAGTAGTGTACATGAAGGCTCCTACTAAGCTGTTCACGTCTGGAACCGTCTCCCCCTCCGGGAGATGGACCATGACACGGTGGCATTGGTGCGTCGGATCCCAATAGGTCGTCGCGGCAAAGACATGCGCCAGGACGCCCAAGTCTTTCGTCTTCTGCAGGACACTAGGACCGCTCTTGCGGGCCTTAGCCTTCTCCTTGGTGTCGTGTTCGTGCGGATGATCCATGTTAGGCTGCTCTACCGCCTCAAGGCGACAGACTGGGACAGGGTGATACAAAAATGGTGGATAAGCACAAGGCCAGCCGGAAGACTGCAGCCTACTCCTTCTTTCACAGGCTTGTCTGCTTTGTTCTGATCTCCTTCTTGATCCAGGCGGCCTCATGGGGTTCATATGACAGCAGCGTTGTTCAACAAGTCCACAGGAGGGAGGCGTGGCTCTATCGTCCAGGTGTGTCAAAGTCCACAAGCCATTTTCTGGCCCTTCTCTCGCTCACAACCCTGGCTCATCCATTAGTGGTCTTTGCGTTCCTGAGTCGCTCATTCTTTTCCATGTGTCAAGGTTTCCAGGTGCTCCGGCGCTCGGGTGTTGCGTAGTCCGAAAGCCACAGGGCAGACCCACCACGACGGACTCTCGGCCTCGACGAGTTGGTGCAGAGAGCCGATTGCTCAACAATGGTCAAGAAAACCTTTTTTTCCGGGTCACTTTCTCCAAGAGCTTCTAGATCATGCACCTGATACGCTCAATTCATCTGGTGGGCTCATGGGCAGCAGTGGCTGCTAAGTTGGCCTTCCGCTATGCGCCTGGCATCCACTGATGCTGGTGATGTGACGACGAGGAGATGATGTTGTAGGCGTGGCCGGCATAATCTAGAGTGAGCCTCCGCCGGCGATTGTCACACACTAGGAAAGAAAACTGTGGGCAAATGAATGCTTGGCGTTCTATTTGATACTGGCATGAAGCTGCCGTCCTTATAGCTGTGCTATTGAGGCCGTAGATATGACTCACTGTAGGCAACAGTACCGTGCCTGCGGGCTGCACCTGTGCAGCCTGAAGCCATACCCAGTATTTGGCCTTGAACACCTGAGACTCGTTCTTGCAACAACGATTCTTTAACTATTTTTTCTTTTTCTTTCACATGATTGTATTTGGCTCGGCCCGGACACTGGTTACATGATGGCAACAAGAAAACGCGTGATGATGGTGTACTCGCAAATGGGGAATCGAGTCACCTTGGGACAACGGAGATGGCGCAATCTATTGTGTTTTGTCACGTGGTGCATAAAGAAGCTGCCTGCTCCAACCTGGAGCCAAATCTTTCCAACCCTGATCGCCCTCAGGCAGTCAGTCGCGTAGTACGGGTCAGCAACAGCAGCGTAGCTCTTGCCAAATATCGGCACGTCATTATCTAGCTCTCGCTACCATCGGCGTGCTGTGTGACGCGGCAGATATCATGATCAACACTCCGGTTCAGGTCCGGATCTACATCAAGTCCCCGATCCGCCGAGTAGCAACCTAACCACATCATCCCTCTCTCTCGCCGTGACCCAGTCCCGCGACGTCCAACCCTCGAATCGCCTATGGCCCATCGCCACAAACACCAACCTAAAGACGCCCAGTTTTCCCGAACCGGCAGCCCACGAAAGGCTTTCGACATTCTTTTGTCCCTTTGTTTGGCGACTCGATCACTAGCTTCGTGCTCACTGACGACAAGCAAGCAGTAGATCTGGCCAAGGCTCTTGCGTTGCTTCTTCGTCAAGTTTAGTCTTGCAAGTGTGGATAAAGGTGTTAAACCTGACTGTTCTGTGGGTGCTCCCCGGAAGGCATCTTGAGACAAGCTGACGTGGACGACCCGATTATGGGACCTTTCTGAGGATATTCAAAAACCTCTCCCTTGAATCCGGGTCCATTTGTCGATTAGAATCGAGTCAAGCATGTCGCGCAGGCCGTCTACCTGCGACAGGTGATAAACGCCTTCAACCATGTCTTGAAACCGAGCCAGCGTCTAGTACTGAGCCTAGGAATTAATCTTTCCGACTAATTCCCTTGGCCTCTCTAAAACCAGGGGAGCAGCAGGAAGCGCTCGTATAGCGTCCTGCAGAAACTGCTTGACGGGTCGTCTAGTCGCCTTCCTGGCAATGAAGCGGAGGCGCCCACGGATCCGCTCGGAGCACATGAAGATGATTGCAGCGAAGACCTCATCTTCAGCACTTGGAACTTCAACTTTTGTCAACTAGATTGCGTACAAAGGCGGGTGAAAACAAGCTGAATGGAGAAGGTAGAGTATGGCGATATTCGCGGCGCAGTGACGGGGTTTGTTGACGCCATGGCCCATCATTTGATCTTAGACCGCCGACGATCAATGGCAGTTGACTTTAGCAGAGACTCAGGCACGGAGGGATTAAGAGTGTTTGGTATTGCAGCGCTTGCAAGCGAGGGTTCCCCTGTGTGCTGCCTCTGCGGAGCTGGACGCCGGAAGCCCACCGCCAGGCATGAATCGCCGGGTGACGAGGGAAGGGAAGGGAGTCAAGGGACAAGAGCCTGGGGGCGTCGTAGCAGGATGTGATTAGCCTCACATGCAACAGATAGAGCCGCTGATCGACAGCTGCATCGAAACTAGAACTGGCTGCGAAACCTCCAGCTCCTACACCCTCGCAACGCCAACTCACCAGGCGTCTCTGGCCGCCAGCAGATGCCGTCCTGCGGATCCACACTTTCGTATTCTATACATGGCTCGCTGCCGTTCTCACACTCGCCCGTCTGCACCCAGTAGATGGGTTTGTCGGCTGCAGGTTTTGATTGAATAGGTACCTGAGCAGCGCCGCTTTTAGAGGGAGTCTGGCCTGAGCCCGCTATTCTCTTTCTGGCGTGTGTCCGAAACCTGTCCTGAGCTGTGTCACGCGCCATAGCTGCACAACTCTGCTTTGTGCATAACTTTTAATGGCGCAATCACCGTTTTTGACGGACACCTACTCTGTACTTCGTGAGTGCTCCGCAAACTCCGTATTCCCCGCCATCATGTCTGCTCACCAACTCCCATCGAAGCCGCTGAGCTGGAGGAGATGTCACAGTTTGTTCTGCTTTGTTCTTTAACCACGCCACTACTACAATAATTATATTCGAAATAGCGTCGCTGAGAAGTGTATGCCGCTGCGATAGTTTATCTATGTCCCATCTTGCGACTTCCTCCCAGCTACAATTGACGTTGCGCCCTGTGAAACGAATGGCCTTAACTTCCTGGTAAATCAATGCAAAACAACCTCCGTTGATAAGCCGGCATCGGGGATCACTGCAGCCCGGGCGTCTGACCTAAGCATTGACACCTCAGAATTAAGGCCCATTTTATGTAGCCACATGTCAGCTGAGCAGCGCCAAGTGAAGGGCGTTGGCTACTGTCAGATTGAGACTGCCAAATCAGGCAGTAAGGCCGAAACACGTGACCTCCGGGGACCGGTGCAGGGTCAATTTCCCCCTGATAGATCATAGGGGACAACAACACACAAGCTACAACTCTCAAGGTGACGATAATCACACGCAATTGAACACTTGGGGATAACTTCAACGTTGTATTACATCGTGACCATCTGATCCGCTCGACAGCACCAGAAGGGCCCGCTTTCCAGCGCCACACACCGCTCTTCTGACAACAGCTGACGGCGATTGAGAATACTGGCGGGGAACATGGCACGTGATATGCCTTGGAACCAACAACACAGCTCTCGTCGTCGTCCCTACTACATCGCCTTGTCACTCTCAAGAAACTCAAAAGCCCATCTCTAGCAGCCAAAATGAACAGGCTACCCCAAGACATCTACGATGGCATTGGCGCATTACTGCATGGCCCAGCCTTTGACCGGCCAGCGCTGGCCACCGTCTCACGCCAGTGGCAGATAGCCATTGAACGTCAAACGTTTAGGAATATCCGTTTGAGAAGCACCGACCTGGACCGCTTCCAAGCATTTGTCCAGAGCAGTCGCCGTCGATATGTCAACGAAATAGATTATCTGGTTATCCTGCCTCCGTATAGCGACGAGGAACGCTGCCGATTCGAGCGCGAGGATACTCGCCGGGCAAACGACGAGGTATTCACGGCTGCAATACATTATCTCTTCCACCTTTTAAAATCCTGGGACGCCTGCAAGGATGGCTACATCGAACTTTGTCTTCGAGATGTATATTCAAGCGTGGACCACCCCTTTCTACGCAGTTCATCGCCCCCTAGCAACGTAAACTTGATTGGTTTGCGCAGAGACGAGGCCAACGCCCGTACCATCGATCTTTGGGCCTGGCGGTTCCGGTACTCGTACCTCCGTCTCCTGCACGCCTCGGAGCTGCCTACAGTACCTGTGGTTAGGTCTCTTCGCGTATCTCCCTTAACACGGAATATTTGCGATCGCGTTCCCATCGACATGGCTGCCAAGCTACCAAGTCTCCGCGTAGGCCTCTGGCGAATGAATGACTGGGAAATCCGGTATATCGCATTACGTCGGACACATCGACATGATTTAGCTCAAGCGTTTGCACAAGTCTTCCCTCGATCGTCCGCCTTGCAGAGTCTGAATTTGAACATGATCTCGCCCATCTTCTGGGCCCCAGCCTTTGCCACTGGAACTCTGAATTCAGGGGATTCCGACACACTTGGCGACGCGATCCGCACGGCCACGGCGGGAATAAGCACACTAAAAGACCTTTGGATAGGTGGCACAATTGACGAGTCCTTGCTCTGGCCCGGTCCAGCCCGTGCCTTGTCGGAGCCCTATTGGCAGAACCTGCAACGCCTCCAAGTTCTCTTTTCTGCGAGACGGCCATCTGGCGGCTCCTACTTCCGCGGCCGCTCATTTCGGAATCTCCCTCTGCTGGCGATAAGCGAACCCTCAGAGGCGGAGGTGCCTCCAGGATACGGAGACGGCGAGCAGGAAGACGCTGAAGCTGCAGTTCGGTTCCTTCCAAGGGAGCACGTCGGCCTCGACAATCGGACTGTTGAAGTGATACCAGATAACGATTCACTCGTGCCATTGATAGAGGCATTCGGGCGAGCCTGCTTGCAAATGCCAAGACTTAAATTGGCTCAACTATTTACGTTGATACCTGCACCTGTACAACTCGACGCCGATACATGTTTGCAGGGGAGGGCCACGTGGGGGGTCTGGTACTTGAGTCCCGGCACTTTGCCCCGTGGGAACAAGGAGAACTTGGATCCGGCCTATTTCGACAATGTTCATCAAAGACGGCTGTTTTGGGATGTAATGGACTGGCGCCCAGACCTGGACCTGCGAAGGCTTCTTGGAGATATTGGGAGCGACAAATACGGGACAAGTCTGGTTGAGAAATTTGTCGACACTTGGAATACTGTGGGAAAAGAAAAGTGCCTACGACGCCACAAGGAAAGGCGGTCTTGAATTGCCCGAGGCTGCCATTCCTCTGTTTATTACCCAGAGAATCTGTACCATTGCTGCTATTTGTCGTTTGAAATAACGAAAACCGGTAGCCGTGGAAAGAAGCAACAGACGTAATCTATTTGTAGTTTCGAAACAAAAAGAGCGCATGTCTCAGTCCATGTATCCATCACCGGAGCACGATCCGCATGCTTTTCTTTGCTGTTGGGAACCGCCGCAATATTCGCAGATACCGGGAAATGTTCCCGTGCAATAGCAGATGTGACAACCCGCAAACGGGTTGAGTCTGGTGCATGTACTCTCTGTGCATTCGGTCATTCCGGTCCCAGTCCCGTTGCAGGGGTCGCAAGGACCCCCAGCCCGTTGGTGCACCTATCTGGGCACCTTTTTCTCATGTATGGCAACTCCATCTCGGCTAGAGACTTGTTAACAAGACACCCTGGAGACGTGGGACCTCCCTCCTGCATGTATCCTTACCTGTTTTGTTGTGGAAAGTGGAAGATTGGTGCTTGTTGCTGGTTGATGACGATGATGATGATGATGCCTAACATCGAGAGGAATGAGTGCTACTCTTATACTCGTCCGCTCACGACTGCATAATGGCACTCGGAAGCCGTCTTGGGTCACGGATTTCACAAAGCAAGCAAGTTACGGGTATGATGCCAAAGCAGCCAACCTTTGTTGGACAAACAAACCGACTCATGTGATAATTTTTCGATTATTTCTGCAAGTCCTTTTTATCTGATGATTGTGCTAGTAAAGCGTTATATCTGTTTGTGCTCCCAAGAAAAAGATTGCACTCGGTTGGCAGGCAACGCAAACACATGATGATTGTGTGGACATGTTAATGACTAGCAGTGCTTCTCATAAGCAATCACTTACCATTCGTCGGCGTGCCCGGACGAGATGCTCGCCCTTGCCCTTTAGCCTCTCCCCCTCGTGCGTGATACACAAAGCTCAATCTATACGAACTGGAAGATGTTGGTCCCCGAATGCAGGCCGACAGTAATGGGAGCAAACGCTTTTGTTGGTCGATATCCCCCTCGATTAGCGACCGCTGGCGAATCCCAGTACCGCGTCTGCGCTCCCATGGCCGGCTAGAAGACGGGGACGAAGCACTTCTGTGTGACTGAAGGATGAGCGTGTGGAAATCTCCCAATGGTGTAGACGTCATTAACGAGGCATGTTCTCGTCCGTCTTGATGGAACCGTCCTCTTCCAGACGCAGCATCTCGCTGTTCTCGAGGCCCGTCGCCAGAAACTACTACGTAGTGGTTGTCTTGCAGCGTCGCGGATCGTGACACCTTCCTGACCGTATCGAGGCAACGTGGACGACCCGCGTCGGCCTCAGACGGGTCGTAGGAAGAAAATTTTGGCATGCTAGCGAACCCTTGGATAGAACCTTGTGCTCCGCGAAGATCTACGAGCCGAAATTGGAGGCGTACCCGAGGCCTTTGGTGCTATAACTGCTCTATGCCTCTGCATATTATGAAGTACTAATCACGGCAATCTCGTCGGCCTTCCAACAAACCCGATTCCCGTTTGGTCAGCAGGCTCTTCGATTGCAGAAATTGACAAGCAATCTACGTCACCCTCCCCGTAGTCCCCCATAGCCCCCCCCGTAGTCTCCATCATCGAGCGACGGCTGTTTTGTTTCGTCGGAACTGCGTGTAAGTCAACCAAGTCGACCGTGGGACAGTGACCAGTCCAAGTTTGGGACGTTCCAGGGGTTCCCCATTCGGGATGAGTGAACCGCCCACTCGGGACGAGTCTGATCCCTGGCCGCCGCTGTTTCACGTTCGTCTTATCGGACGCCCACATTAGACCGGAACTACACTACTTGCCTAATGCAGGACAATTCGCCGTTATATCCAAATTGATTCCAAAATCTCCGACAAGAGCTATTAGCCGGAGTAGTTGATCCAAATCCTCCGTCAAGGGATATTTAGCCAGAGGAATTGATTCCAAAGACGTCGCTCTGGCAGTGCAACGTCGCGGGCGATGCAGCACTATAAGTGTCGTTGATGGACCACGATGAACGTGATTGAAATTCCTGACAACCTTGTAATCAATCCGTTCATTCAAGCAGTTGATCTGTGCGATTTTCTCCTTCACTCTTTTAAACAGCTCACCTTCCTTCACGATGCCCTTGTCCCTTCGCTCACTCACGCTTACCCTCCTCGCCCTCTCCTCTCCGGCAACGGCAGGGCCCCGGGGGTGCAAGGCCCCATCATCCGCCAAGGCAGTCTACTTCATCACCAACAACGATGCAAACGCAGTCGTGGCCGTGCCGATTGGAGCCGGCGGAACCCTCTCTGGCGGGACCTCGACGCCCACCGGGGGGAAGGGTGCCGTCTCCATCGATGGCAGTACCAATGCCCCGGCCGCAAAAGACGGCTTGGTGAGCCAATCGTCTCTGAGCATCGCCGGCAAAGTGAGTTTGAATTTCTCCTCACACTAGCTTGGCTGACCGTTTCAGCACCTGTTTGCCGTCAACGCCGGCTCAAACACAGTCTCCATGTTTGCCATTGACTCGGCAGACCCTTCGAAACTGAGCCTGGTCGGCAAGCCCGCCGCAGTGCCCGGCGAGTTCACCAACACCGTCGCCGCCTCGGCCAAGAACAAGCTCGTCTGCGTGGGTGCTACAGGCGCCGTCGCCGGCATCTCGTGCGCCTCCTTTGATGCCAGATCCGGCATGGGCAGCATGGACAAGCTGCGAGCTCTCGACATCAAGCAGTCCACTCCCCCCGTTGGGCCAACAAACACCCTGTCGCAGATCTTTTGGTCCAACGACGAACGCACACTCTTTGCCACTGTCAAAGGAGACCCCTCAAAGAACAACACGGGGTTCCTCGCCGCCTTTCCCGTTCACGAGGTTCGCAACGGCGCAGCACTGTCGGCGCAGGAGGTCAAGAGCTCGCCAAATGGCACCGCCGTGCTCTTTGGCTCCCTGCCGATCCCCAAAACGTCCAACATCTTTACCACCGACGCATCGTTTGGCGCAGCCATACTCTCCGTCGACAAGGCTGGCCACGGCTCCCTCGTGGCCGCACAGCCCATTAACGGACAAAAGGCGACGTGCTGGGTGACCATTTCACCAGCCTCCAACACGGCCTTTGTGACGGACGTGGCAACACCAAGACTTGTGGAAATGAGCCTCAAGGACGCGAGCATCGTCGGACAAGTCGACCTGGCATCGACGGGGGCTACCGGCATGATTGACCTCAAGGCTTCCGGAGACTTTGTGTATGCTCTCGCGCCGGGTGGAAACGCCACGCAGGTGCTTGTAATGGACGTTAGCGGCGGCAGCAAGCAGGCCAAGCTGGTCCAGCAGTTTAACACGGGAGCCCTCGGTGCAGGTGCTGTTTTTCAGGGGATGGCTATTTATAATAGTCTATAAATCAACCATTTAGGTGGGGATTTAGTGTTATAAGAAAATGTACTTCGTAACCGTATTTTCTCACCTGAATTAATGCTTTATAATAGACTCATCACTAAGCTAGGGATTTAGTATTATACGAAAATAGTATTTATAACAATACCTTCTCATCTAAATTAATAGTTTATATCAGATAATTATAAACCCATGATTTAGGCGGGGATTCGGTAATATAAAGAAATATAATTCTTAATTAAAGTTTCTTACCCCAATAAACAGTTTGTAGTAGGGTATTATGAACGGTGAGTATATTCGGTTCTGTCGTCGCCAATCCTATCCGCGCCGTGCTGCACCGCATGGGTCGACAGGCGATGTGTTCAAGAGGCGATGTGTTCGAGGTGTCGTGTTCAGGTGTCGTGTGAGAAGCGTGGCCAGGAGGTACAGGCTGGCAAGGGGTCACAGGTACCAGGTACCAGTGTGTCATTCGCGTTTCACCGACCAGACGGTCGGGACTCGCCACGTAGTCATGGGGGACTCCCCCTTCGACTCTGCAGAGGGAATCTTCCCTCTGCAAGATTCAGTCTCTGAGAGTCTCTGCAGGACAGAGAGGATAGACAGCACTGAATGCCAAGCCGTTGTACTCTCCTATCTTCGATACCTAACTGGGGGTATTCCGTGACTATCCCCTTACATGTTGTGTCCAAGAGGTGTCGTGTTCGGGAGGCCCAGAGTGTAGTATCTTAAATTAGATTATATATTACTTAAGATAACGCTTACTCTTAAAGATTCTTACTACAGAAATATTACCTTTTCGATAAGAATCTTAGTAATTACTCTATTAGTACCTATAAAGAGATTTATAATAGTATTAGCATTATAATCGAGGCTATACATATATTTCTAATATTATAGTATTAATAGTATTAATAGTATTAATTACCGTCTAGGATATGACTGTCTCTAAGTAGT
>JPHH03000016.1:0-147431 GCA_000750105.3 Tolypocladium sp. Sup5 PDA-1
TATTATAGCGTGTTTTCGCTCTCTATTTATATAGCTCCGAGGCTAAGTATAGATTATCGATAATATATCCCTTCTATCTAGTTAGAAACACGTCGTATCGTGCTTTTGCTAGGAAATGTATTAAATAGTCTAAGTAGATATACGAGGCCTATAAGATCTGCGTATATAGCTTATATCCTAGTGTAATTCGTAGATTATCCCCGTATTCTCTTACTAGGTGTAATTCTCCTTTAATTGCATTTAGTATATCCGTGGCGATTATAGCGATAGCGTAGTCGCCACTATCTAGTATAGGTCTATATCGTAAGAGTATAGACTTCTAAACTTCGGTAAGCGGTTCGGGGTCGGTCTAGGTTCCGATATTAACTATGCTTTCTATTTCCTCGTCGTATTCTAGTAGTTCCTTGCCTTTAAGCGATGCTCTAACGGTCGCGTTTTCCTAATATAAGGTTAGTACTTCCGATTAGCCTTTAGTCGCACTTAGCGTATACTAGTCGTCTTTGGAGCTCGTATCGTCGATGCTCCCTTCGTCCGAATTATTTAGTTACTTACTTATCTAGGCAAGTATTGCGGCTACTTCTTTATCCTTAAAGTATTATCTTGCCTATGCGAATAGTCGCTTTCTTTCTTGCTTATTCGTTTCGCGGGTAAGGCGGCTTCGCTATCTTTCTTAGTCGTATTCTCGCATCTTCTCCTAGTATTCTTCGCCGTGTTATTAGATCTATTTCTTAGTAGATCCTCCTAGATAGGCGAATTTAGGTCTATCGTTTAGTTCGACTAATTCTCCTAATCGGTTACGTAGCTTAGGTTCCTCCTGTTATTGCTTAAGTCTGCGTCCGTCCGTTGCGCCTCGTGACCCGGATACTCCTCGTCGTCCGGTTATAGCGAGAGTCTTTGTTATTAGTTCTCTCGGGAACTATCCGCTATTCTATTTATCTAATAGGTGCGTGTTGCAATTGTCGTTATAGCACGCTATCTAGTTCATGTGGTTATGGCTGGCTAATTCCTTGTTAGTAGCGTTAAGGTGTTTCTTACCTCCCGGTACTAGCTTCTAACCAGGCCTTTTTAGTTATTTGCATTCGCGGGCGAAGTATCTAAACTTCCCGTAGTTATAGCACTTCTTACCTTCCTTAGGCTAGTCCTTCTATGCTATGTCTAGATCTATTCGTCTAGGGTTCTAGGTGTGGGCCTATGCGGTATTCTCTATGCGCTTCTTTCGCTAGTTTGCGCGGGGGTTGTTATTATAAGGAGAGTTCTAGTAACCTCTTCCCTACTTTTTTTCTTAGCGTCGCGTATACTATCTATTATCGATTCGTACTACTATAGCGATATAGTCTACGAGGTCTTCGGGTCGATCCTCTCTATAGAGTTCGTCTTTAACTTCGTCTTTAAGGCTATCGTAGAATCGTGCTATAAGGGGTTCGTTATCTTATTTAAGTTAAAAAGTAACTTATCTAAACTTAGCGGCGTACTCCGATATTAATATTTTCTATCGGAGCCCTCGAAGTTTCTACTCTACTTCTCTTCCTTTATCGGTTTTACCGAAAACCTATTTAATCGCTGCTTCGAATCCTATAAAGTTTACGAATATAGCCCTTATTTCGGCGTCTCGCTCGCTATCTTCGTTATCGAGGTAATCTCGTATAATAGGTCTAAACTATACGAGAGCTATTCTACTAAGGTAGCTGCCTACGTAGAGTGCCTTAGCGGCGGGATCTAAGAGTTTATTAGGATAAAACTAATAATAGGCTTTGAGTTATATAAGGAAGTCCTTGAGGGTGCCGTAGGAGCCGTCGTATAGTCCCGGCTACTTAGGTCTAACTACTTCTCCGAGATCTTTAGTCTAACCTATCCCTTCTTTATTGCTAAGCTCCTGGACCTTGAGTCGTAGTGCGATAAGTTCCTGCACTAAGTCCTCTTTGGATATGGTAGGTCTAGTGCTGGTTGATCCTTCGCGTTGAGTAGGTATATTGACTATAATGCGGTATTATTTAAGGTAACGCGGTGACCTCCTAAACAAGAGCTTTTAATATGTGATGGTTTGGGTTCCTAAGGGATAAACCGGAGGTTTATGTTAGTAGGTAGGTCAGGGCGTAGCTATTAAATAGTCTTATTACGATAGTGATAGATCGGATATCCTAGATAGTAGATCGTAACCAAAGGGTTTAAAGTAATATAAGTATGTCTGTATTAGAATAATATATTGAAAGCTAGCGAGGTATCTATGCTATAGTAAGGAAATTGGGGGGTCTATATACTAGGTGTTGTTCCTAGATTATTGAGAGCCCTCAATGATCCATGGCCTAGATCACTTGGATTATCGACTAATCGTGGTGATCTAGCTCACCTAGATCACCCACCGATCCTAATGATCCAATGTCGCTATGCTACTATTGGCTCGTCGTTCTGACTATTGTTCTGTATAGCCCGCAGTAGCGTCTGCATAGCCGGCCCATCCCGTGGCCCGTTAGCCTGGGTCGTAACATAGCCTCTATAATAGGCGTGGTTGCGTAAGCTAAAGGAAGCAATAACGAGCGCGGTAACGTGTTCTTGACGATTAAATAACTACCTAAAGAAGTGTCCTATAGGATATGCCGTTTCTATAGGGATATAAACTTAGCGAGAGATAAGATCGCGTCCCTCGAGGGACTTCTAGAAGGACTTGCTAGAGTACTTCTCGATAAAGTAGGTAAACGGGGTTATATCCCTAGTATTATAGCGAATCCTGTGAGGAGCGTATTCTAGCTATACTTCGCGAAAAGCTACTTTAATAAAGATCGGGAGGTTAAGGTAACTAATATTATTACCGCCGAGTACCTAAGTCTCGATATAGCTATAAGTCTAAGAAGAGACTATAGTTAGTAAAGGAAAGGCTATAATAGATAGTATTACCTTACTCTACGATAATCGTTATTAAGCTTTATTAGTAAAGAGGTACGACCTCGCTAAGATATACGCGACGTAAGAGAAAGCTATATTATAAGAAGCTTCTTTATTATAAGAGCCCGGTAGTCTAGTAATTCGTCGCGGTCCTTAGCCTATAGCTTCTCGAAGTTAACTATAAGGTTAGCTATAATAGAAGAGTTAATAAAGATATAAAAAAGGAAGAAGTTAAAAGTATAAGGAAAAGAAGAAGCATGCTATTTATTAGCAAGGCCTAGAGGAAGAAGGGGGGGGTGTTATTAGGGTGTGAACGCAAAGAAAATACTTAGCGCCTTAATATTAGATAAAGACTAGTAAATCATGCACTTGGAAGTTATAGGGCCGGGAGAAAATTCTCTCTACGCGATAAGTAAACGGCGAGAAGGGACTCCTACCGTAGGAGAAATAGCATAGGCTTCGCACCTATGCTTAGTAAGGACGTAGGAGATATAACACGAGCTAATAGAGAAGCTACTTAAAAATCCGTGGTTATTATAGGAGAAGCCGCACGAAAACTCACACTAACTAGACCTAAGCTACTCGAGCACGTATTAACTACCCTCGTTTTCGGGTAAAGACTAGTAAGCTAGCTACGGGACTCCCTAAGATAAGACAAGAGCGAGCTCGTTTCCTAATAAGTAATATATACTTTACGTCTTATAAATACTCTTCTTCCGCGGCCGCTACTAAAGAGTTAAGTACTTTACCTTATAAATAGCGTCTATAAACTACTTTAATCTCCCTCTTATATTACTTTATAAGCTTCCCTCCCTTATAATATTTAGAAGCGCGCTATTTTATTACGAAAAATAAGCTTGCTGTTAATAAACTCTTTCTCCCTTCGTTAGTAACCTCCTATCTCGATAAGCGGTTAATAATATTAAAGATTAACCTTTCCTCTTAACTAGCCTACTCTCCTCGACTATAATATTTAAAACTGACTCTCCGCCTACTATTTTAAGCATAGCATTACCTCACGCTACGCCCGAACGATAGAGGTATAGTATAACGTAGAGTATGTTAGCTTAGCGCGGTATAATACCCTTCCTATGGATAAGGCTATTTTCTTTCGCAAAAGCAAGCGTATACTAGATGGCTACGTGGGATACGTTATCCTAGAGGGAGGATAAGGGAGCTTCTACTAGGAAGACGAGCCAGAAGCTAGGGAGGTACTCGCTATTCTATATAAGGTATAGCCTGCCTTTATTATAGCGCGAGAATATTAGCTATATAACCTGCTTTAAATCGATAAGTACGAGATAAACTTTAACGATACGTTATAAGCCTTCGCCTAGGTTAAAAGGTAGTTAGGGTTCCCCGAAGATAGGCGTTAGGGCAATTATCTCGTAGACGTCTACCGTTTTCTTATAGAAGCTAGTAATAAGGAATAGATATCGAACTTTGCCGCGATCTTAATAATAAAGGCCCTTACGAGAGGGATCGAATATATCGTGGCGGTACCTAATGATATAATAACGGTTATAATAGAAGATAACGGTACTTTAACCTACGTGGGTAATGAGTAGGAATCGGATATCTTCTAGAAATGCCCTGGTTTAGATATAAAGGTCGCTGGTAGCGACGGGATATTTAATAAACCCCTTTACGATAGATAGTATAAGCGGCGCTTATACGTGGGATTAATTAACTTTATAAAGAAGATAAGTAGTAGATACTACTAGGGAAGCTTCGTTTAGGATAGGAAGACGGGGAACCTTCTAGTATCGGACTTTATAAAGTAGGGAAGGAAGGCTAGACTCGTAGCGGTTATTAGGGTATAGCGATAGATCCTATATATAAACGACTACCCCTATGACTTTATATACTTCCTAACGCCCGGAAGTTCGTAGAACTAGCAATAGGAATATAGTTACGTGGCTATGATAACCCTATAGTATTAAGTCCGTGGAATAGTTAGGTTATGGCTATAAGATATAAATCTAGCTAAATATAGCTTTAGGATTTAGAAAGACACGACTTTCTTATAGGGCGAGGCTAACCTAGACTAGGAATAGCGTTTCCGGGATTGGGCAATGTATTATAAGGGCTAAGGAAAGGATAGCTACGATACTCTCCTCGACCGAACGATTGACTTCCTCAAAAGCGTTATAGCTAACGAGCTCGGAATTAGAGGAGGAAACGAGTTCTAGCTTAGGCACGACGAGGGCGCTGCCTTCTAGTATTTTAATAATGCCGAGGTGTTGCTCGAAGCCCCGTACTTCCCTTTTCTCTAGAACGCCTTACTTACTACGATTAGGGGCGTGTGCCTATTCCCTAGGATACTAGTAGACGCGACTTATCCCTATAACCGTGTTATACCGGCAAGATATAGTTTGACTATAGTAGTCGACCCCTTTTATTTTCTGCCCTACGAGTAACCCTAGCGCGAAGACACGTAGTAGAAACCGTCTCTCCCTTAGAGAGTTAAGAGGAATCGAACGTAGAGGGAATAAGGTTACGCAATAGTGAGAATATCGAGGAGACTTCCCTAGAGCCCTAAGGGACTAATTAATCTCGGAAGCCCGGAACTATAGCTAGTTCTATAGACTCCTTAGCGCTTTACGTCTCCCCCCGTAATACTATAGGGAAGCGTGTTTGTATTATACGGGACACTAAGGACAAGCTCGAGCTAGGACCCCTTTAACGGAATAACGCTAACTCTAAGGGCACGACCTTCTTCGTCTCGAGAATAGATAGTGCCTATAAGAGGAACCTCTAGCACGCCGACCCCTTAGCTAAGGTATCTTTAGATAAGTACCTATAACTTAGTTCGATAGATATACTAGGACCGCCTTAGTGATAAGTCTGCTTAGGGCTTACTACTAAACTTGGACGTTAAACCGACCTACGCCCTGTTATACCTCCGGAACTCTCGCGCCTATAACTTGGTTCGATAGATATACCTGGACTACTATGGTAATGAGTCCGCTCAGAGCTCACCGCTAACCTTATACGCTAGATCGATCCATGCCCTGTTATACCTCTAAAGCTCTCGCTCTAGCGGGTTGGTTAGCTAGATATTAGGGGTAGAATATACTAACGATAAGTTCCGTTACGAGCGAGTTAAAGGGGAATAGATAGTCTTAAATAGCTCTAATAGGGGTAACGGCGATAATGAGCTATATATAATAGGCAGAGGCGGCCGTACTATAACTATAGAGCTCATGGACGCGCTTGGTGGACTCTTTGAGAAACGCGCTACGGTTCCATTCGTTGAGTTCGACGGAGGATATACTATATCTACCGCGCTAGGGCTTATCGACTACGACTCTTGGTAGCGTTTAGAAGACCGGCTGTTGCCGCTCACCTAGTCCCCTCGCCCTGTGGCTAGGCCTTCTAGGGCTAAACGCGCTACGAGGCGATAAGAAGAGAATATAGCGCGGATAGAACGTGAGAAGATCGAAAGGGACATAGACTAGCTATAGCTTAATATACCGCGAGCTAAGAGGACCTAACGTCGCTAAATAGATAGTCCCTATATTCCTTTATTTCGTTTCGTTATTTCTTTTATCTATAGTTAGGGAGGTAATAGGATAGTTTAGTAAAGCTAGAGTTCGGGCTCGTTACTAGGATTGCCTGCGATTACGCGTTGCCTTTATACTTTATTTATATAAGGTCGTCTACTAGGGGCTACTCTTTCTTTCTTTTGCGTTTATAACCGCCTAAGGGTAGTCGGCGCCCGCGTAGGGAGGAGTTTATTAGGGTATTAGTGCAGACCCCTAACTAGAAAAACGGAAAATATAAAAAAGTAGAGGAATATTAGGACGCCTAGCGAGTCTATAGGTATAAGAGAGACGTCTATATCCCTATAAATAGATGGTCCCCTATGCACGCATCGACGTAAGTTATAACGTTTATAAGCTTTTGAGATTCTAATAATAAAAAATCCTAGTTAATTCCTCCTATATTTTTAAGATAGCCGTGGTACTATCTCCTTGCCTCTTTACCTTTAACTTATACGATATAAAGACCTATTTATATAGGCGCTGATTTGTAGACTACACGCCGCTATGCTAATATTCTAACTTATACGGAGATAGTCGCTCTAACTTACACGGCAACGGTCGCTCTAACTTATACGGCAACGGTCGCTCTAACTTATACGGGGATACCCGTCTTATCTTACGCGTTAAGTAGCGCACTAACTTACACGACGACTCGTGTCACTGACTAATAGCTAACTTCTTGGGCAGGGACCGACTCTATGACTTACACGACGATCGTTGCACTCGGCCTTTAGTATGTTCGTTCCCCCTTAATAAATTACTTATTTAGGTAAGTATTATAGCTACTTCTTTATCCTTAAAGTATTATCTTACCTATATAAATAGTCGTTTTCTCTCTTATTTATTTACTTCGCGAGTAAGGTAGCTTTGCTATCTTTCTTAGTTATATTCTCGTATCTACTCTTAGTATTCTTCGCTATATTATTAAATCTATTTCTTAGTAGATCCTCCTAGATAGGCGAATTTAAGTCTATTATTAGGTTTAACTAATTCTCTTAATCGGTTATATAGCTTAGGTTCCTCCTATTATTACTTAAGTCTATATCTATCTATTACGCCTTATAACCTAGATACTCCTCGTCGTTTAGTTATAGCGAGAGTCTTTATTATTAATTCCCTCGGGAACTACTTACTATTTCGTTTATCTAATAGGTACGTGTTATAATTATTATTATAGCACGCTATCTAGTTTATGCGGTTATAGCTAGCTAGTTCCTTATTAATAGCGTTAAGGTATTTCTTACCTCCTAGTACTAGCTTTTAACTAAGCCTTTTTAGTTATTTATATTCGCGGGCGAAGTATCTAAACTTCCTATAGTTATAATACTTCTTACCTTCCTTAAGCTAGTCTTTCTATACTATATCTAGATTTATTTATCTAGGGTTCTAGGTATAAGCTTATATAGTATTTTCTATACGCTTCTTTTACTAGTTCGCGTAGGGGTTATTATTATAGAGAGAGTTCTAATAACCTCTTCCTTACTTCTTTTCTTAGTATCGCGTATACTATCTATTATCGATTCGTACTACTATAGCGATATAATCTACGAGGTCTTCGGGTTAATCCTCTCTATAGAGTTCGTCTTTAACTTCGTCTTTAAGGCTATCGTAGAATCGTGCTATAAGGGGTTCGTTATCTTATTTAAGTTAAAAAGTAACTTATCTAAACTTAGCGGCGTACTCCGATATTAATATTTTCTATCGGAGCCCTCGAAGTTTCTACTCTACTTCTCTTCCTTTATTAGTTTTACTAAAAACCTATTTAATTACTACTTCGAATCCTATAAAGTTTACGAATATAGCCTTAGTCTTAGCGTCTCGCTCGCTATCTTCGTTATCGAGGTAATCTCGTATAATAGGTCTAAACTATACGAGAGTGGTTTTACTAAGGTAGCTACCTACGTAGAGTACTTTAGCGGCGGGATCTAAGAGTTTATTAGGATAGAACTAATAATAGGCTTTAAGTTATATAAGGAAGTCCTTAAGGGTGCCGTAGGAGCTATTATATAGTCCTAGCTACTTAGGTCTAACTACTTCTCCGAGATCTTTAGTCTAACCTATCCCTTCTTTATTACTAAGCTCCTAGACCTTAAGTTATAGTATAATAAGTTCCTATACTAAGTCCTCTTTAGATATAGTAGGTCTAGTACTAGTTAATCCTTCGCGTTAAGTAGGCATATTAATAGTAATGCAGTATTATTTAAGATAACGTAATAACCTCCTAAATAAGAGCTTTTAATATATAACGGTTTAGGTTCCTAAGGGATAAACTAGAGGTTTATATTAGTAGGTAGTTTGTTAAGGGAGAACGAACACACTAAAGGCCGAGTGCAACGATCGTCGTGTAAGTCGTAGAGTCGGTCCCTGCCCAAGAAGTCAGCTATTAGTCAGTGACACGAGTCGTCGTGTAAGTTAGTGCGCTGCTTGACGCGTGAGGCAAGACGGGTATCCCCGTGTAAGTCGGAGCGACCGTTGCCGTGTAAGTCGGAGCGACCGTCCTCGTGTAAGTCAGAGCGACTGTCTCCGTGTAAGTCAGAACATTAGCACAGCGGCGTGTAGTCTGCAAATCAACGCCTGTGTGTACAGGTCTTTGTGTCGTATAAGTCAAAGGTAAAGAGGCAAGGAGAGGCAACCACGGCTATCTCAAAAATGTGGGAGGAATTAACCAGGATTTTTCATTGTCAGAATCTCAAAAGCTCATGAACGTTACGACTTGCGTTGATGCGTGCATGGGGGACCATCTATTCATAGGGACACAAACGTCTCTCTTATATCTACAGACTCGCTGGGCGTCCCAATGTTCCTCCACTTTTTTTTGTGTTTTCCGTTTTTCTAGTCAGGGGTCTGCACTAACACCCCAACAAAGTAGGTTAGGGCGTAGCCGTTAAATAGTCTTATTACGATAGTAATAGATTAGATATCCTAGATAGTAGATCGTAATTAAAGAGTATTATAGTAAGTAATAGTAAGTATTAAAAGCTAGCGAGGTAACTATGCTATAGTAAGGAAGTTAGGGGGTCCTATATACTAGGTGTTATTCCTGGATTATTAAGAGCCCTTAATAATCTATTGCCTGGATTACTTGGATTATTGACCGATCGTGGTGATCTAGCTCACCTGGATCACCTACCGATCCCAATAATCCAATGTCGCTGTGCTACTATTAGCCCGTCGTTCCGACTATTATTCCGTGCAGCCTGCATTAGCGCCTGCACAGCCTGCCTATCCCGTGGCCCGTTAACCTGGGTCGTAACATAGCCTAGAAGATACTAGTATCTTTATTATATAAGCAGCCTATCCCGCAAGAGTCTCTTATCTATAGAAAATAGCGGTACTTCTTCCGTAAATTCCTATAATAGTTGTATAGCCGCTTAATAGACTAGTCTAGGTATAGCGACGGATATAGCTCTTTAAGGTACGGCACAATTATCTCTATCGTTAACTTTATAAAGGCAGGCTTATCTAACTTAAGTCTGCCTTCGTTACGAGCTTCCCGAAGAAACTTAAGGAATGAGATCGTTATCTTAGGCTTCTACGTATGCCTCTTCTTCTTCTTATTGCTCTCGGTTCCGTCGGTCGCGCTATCGTTATTCGAGATAGTCTCGGTAGTCGTTATCTCTCGTTCTTCCCTCCTTGCGGGCGGCGGCGGTGGCGGCATTAGCTCGATCGGACTCGACTCGCGTGGGCTATCTATTGCTACGACAATTAGCTCCCTAGCCATCGGCGGCGAGGCGGCAGGGCTAGGCGGGCTCTGAGACATCGTGAGACTAGGCGTTGCAGCGATTTTTACGAGTAAAAATTCGATCGCAATACTCAATTCGACTACAAATAATGCCGCCGCGAGCCTCAATCAGGAAGGTGGTGAGGAATGTGTGCACAAGGCGCTAACAAGGGTCAAAATCGGTACTTTGACCCCGTAGCCCGCTTTTATACACATCACGATGTCACCTTGCCCCTGCCTCTGTTATGTTAACAGAGCGAGCCGAGCTGGGTATTACATGTATCTTCCCGTCCCCCATTAGGGTGCCTTAGCGATGTCGTGTAAGATTGCTTTGCCTTGGCAGTGCTGCTAGTGAGGGATTTGGCAAACACCCTTTGGCGGTATTCGTAACCTTCAGTTATACGTGCCTGAAGGAGCGGCGTCGAATCATTTCTCAGTACTGGGGTACGGTCTATAAACGCCAGGTCAAAGCCATCATCCTCCCGGCAGAAGTGCGCTCAAGAGGTGCTTTCATATACACATCTTCCATATGAACACTTAACTCGTTCATTTATATGCCACGCACATTCACCATGCTGGATCCACGAAGCCTCCTACTACTCTGTCTCTCTTTTATTGTTCTGGGACCTACTCTGGTGTACTCCCAGTCCCCGCCAACCATTGTCTATCGTGCCGATATGTTGTCCCCTGACGACTTAAAACCACAGGGAGCCTCGGGGCAAGGACGGGACGCGGCCCCAATCAGCCACCGGCTGATTTATACCTCTTCAACCACATTGAAGGCATCGCAACCGGGACCTGCCGTCACGATTCGGGTTACGTTTCGACTTCCACGAGTCTGGTTTCTGCTCACCACTTTCTTCGTGACGTACTTGATGGTCAAGGCTTCGTCTATAGGATACATGTTACCCCGAATTTCATCGACGCGGCGAGTACGCTTGGTCATTTTTATTCACACCCACCAAACCGCAATCCCATAAGCCGTTCATCCGCTGAAACAGCCTTCAATCAACTGGTCCTCTCACTCTCACACCTTTTCTTTAAATCCGCATTGAAGCCCTAGAAACCAGTCTTGGTTGATTTGTGAAATCCTGTCCCCTCTGCAACTATAAACGCCAAGACACCGGAAAACTTCCTCACTAGCACAAAGGTCGTTGCCCCAGGCATATTCCTACTGGGCTCAAAGCTGACCTGACGATCTGCGATGAAGTGGCCCGGGATGCCCCAGAGTGAGCCGCGCCAGCGGAATTCTTATGGCGAGTAGGCCAGCATGGTCGGCGAGACCGTCGAGCCCTCCAGGGCGGCGGTCGGCTTGGTGCCGGGGGCGACGGTCGGGTCGGCGGGCGTGGTAGATTTGATGAAGCCGTTCGTCCACGTGGGGCAGGATGGAAAGTCGAGGAACTGGATCGTGCGGTTATCATGGGAAATCACTGGCCTTGCTGCGTGACTGCTTTGCAGACTGGCGTCTTCGTTGGCAAGATGATACTTATACTTCTTATGCGGCACGAGCGACCGAGGTTTTCCTAGTTAGCTACCCGATCCATGCTGCTATGACTCA
This sequence comes from Tolypocladium sp. Sup5 PDA-1, assembly GCA_000750105.3. Classification (NCBI taxonomy): domain Eukaryota; kingdom Fungi; phylum Ascomycota; class Sordariomycetes; order Hypocreales; family Ophiocordycipitaceae; genus Tolypocladium; species Tolypocladium sp. Sup5 PDA-1. The sequence goes on from JPHH03000016.1 coordinate 11,708, forward strand.
TTTGCGGAATAATGAGGTTCTTTTGTTCGTGCTTCTTGTCATACATGCGGTTTCCGCTGCCATGAGAGCTTGACGAGGCGCTGAAGCGGAGACTTGTTGCTTCGCCGCGGCCAATTTATCGAAACCCCACATTTCGCGCCATCATGCTGTATCGAAATATGGGTAATAACCCAGTTCAAAGCTGTGAGTGTGGTTGAGTATGAGGAGGGCGGCGGAGAGAATCCAGGAAATCATTTGGCAACGGAATCTCCGGTGAATGTACATCTAGTAGGTGTACGTGGTGTTATACCTCACGAATTCCGACTTTTTGCTCCCTGGACGCATGGCCGCTTTTGTGGATGCCGGCTCAGGCTCTACTCAGGGGCTGCTCACCCATGGCTCTGGGCGCTCTCGGGCTGCTCGGTCTTGTCCCACAGCCAAGAGGAGTGCGAATAGCGGCCCAAGCAAAAGTGGAACTGAGCATACGGACGGCCAAAAATGACCTCAAATCGTCATACATCATGTTTTTAAACAGTCGTGTAAATTGCAAGGGCTAGCGTGTTGCTGGTGATGATTTAATAGTACGCGACGGTCCATACCTCCCCTAGATCAGGGGAGAGGGGCTTTCTCCTCGATGCTTTGTGATGATGATGGTCACCCCTCCAGCGTCCCACCGATTATCCAGTATATTGGTAGTTGCCGAGTTCATGGATGCTTGGGCCTGCAATGGTGATATTGCAAGGGGCCGCGATGGGAGCTCAGCTCATGCGAACTCATCATCAGCCTCCTCAATCGAATTCTTCACCCGCACCAGGATCATCGTTTTCCACTTGTCCCTGCCGACCTCGTCGTACCGGTAGAGCGTGTCACTGAACTGCTCTTGGCTCTCCGCCTCGCTGGCCTCGTACGGGTCGGCTAGCAGCTGGTGTTCACGCTGCACGGCAAAGGACGGGTCCACCTCACTCCCTCTAGCGCTCGATAGCGCGCTGTGCAGCCACCAGGTCGCCGCTTGCGAGATGGCAGATGCCGGCCTTGAGCAAGTAGTCTTTGGCGCTGTACTTCATGAGGTTATTGTTGATCGATTGCCCCGCGACCTTCTCGTACTTCTCGGTGGCTTTGTAGTAGTCGTCCTTGAGGCCGGCGCCGTCGGCCACCTTAAGCCAGAGCTTATTGGCAAGATTACCGTTGTTCATTTGATCAGCAAAGCCCTAGGTCCTTCACACCCACCCCCGGTCGCTACGCAACGTCTTGCAGCGAGATACTCGCGCGTTAGCATTGTCTCCCTCGTACCATCCGGCAGCAGCCTCATAGCACTCTATTGCGCTCTTCTGGTCCCCTAGTTGAGTCTCGTACACCTCGCCCGTGCTCTCCTTCTGCGACGCCGCCATGCGGAAGTTGCCCTTGGCACAGTACCGGTTGACAGCAATGTTCAAACACCGCACTGCAGCCTCCGGGTCCTCCTTGCTATACGCCTTGAAGGCGTCAGTGAGGGTGTTGGCGGCATCGTAGGGCTCGTTGAGGTTCTTGGTCTATGTTTGAGCCGCCATTTCAAAGGACTTGCTGGCGTCGACACCTGCATCCCATGCGCAGTCAGTATACTGGGTACACGGTGCTTCGGAACGGTGAGGGTTCCGGCAGGCGGGCGACGCACCGAGGTTCTGCATCTTAACGGCGTTGGCGACTTGGATGAAGAGGTCGGCGGCATTTTGGTACTTCTTCTCTCGTCCCCCAAAGAGGCTGAAGCCGTTGCCGACGCTCTGCAACGCCTTCTCGGCCTGGGTTGGATCTGTCGTTAGCCGACGCAATGCGGGAGGAAAGGCGAGGAGGTTAGCGGACTTTTTGGAGCAGAGCGCGAGGGTCCTGGGCCATGGCGGATGGCAGAGTCGTGGGGATTTGCTTCATAGTCGCTTCTGGGCCGGCAAGGAGACGAGGGGGAGGGGCAAGGAGTTATCGCGAGGATGTGATGCCGCCGAGGTGCTCGATGTCGGGCCGTGGATCCTGGACGCTTATGTTGGAGCTAAGTACGCTACCTCACATTACTTACGTAGTGCACTGGGGCCGGCTAGAGCCACGCGACCAAGGTCACTGGAGTACTATATAGTAGCAGTGTCGTATCTTTTAAAGGTGTTCTTATGGAATTTTGGGCTGAGTTTGGGGAGGGGTATGTTAAGGGCTGAGGGTGGTTATGAAGAGGCAGCCGGAAAATACATCGACATGTGATAACGCTTGTAGTACCCCCGGTATACATAAGTGCTTTGCCTTCCCCGAAACTAACATTTCTTTGTACTTTGTTATCTCCTCTACCTACACCGAGTCCGTTTTAGTTATCAAACACCACTCGCGAACGGTATAGCTCTTCTATCTTTTGATCCTTTAGATATTTACAAACTCTAGTGCTGCTTTCACGCAAATTGTCTCTGTACCGTTCAGCCATGTTAGACAAGAACAAGGACATTAACACTGACATATCGGAGAATTAGCAGTATCTACCAATTAATACAGACATAACAGGGACGAAGTGGGAGCTAAAGGAATGTGTTAGTGTGCGTGAAGTTGGAGAGCTATTCTTTCTGCTCTCTGATGGAACTTATTTCTCTCTGGGCAAGGGTAACGGGGGAAACCTGACCGCCGATGAGCTTTAGAGAGCCTTGAAGGAAAATGGTAAACCAAAGTTCTTAGAGGAATGGATTATAGAGGTGCGGGAGGATGGGATTATTAGATAAGTCGGATTGACTTGATCTGCTGCTGTGATGAACTGTCCCACAGGCAGGCCCCCTTGTGGCAGCGATGGCACGTGCAATTAACTTCGGCACTCATATATTCCCTACACTGCGATGCACCGTGTAAGTCAACATCCTTCACAGAACTCATTCGCAAGGCTTGATCTCGAACGCGTTGGCGTACGTGCTTGCAGCTGCCAAGAGCGTACGCATTCGCGTTATCACAGTCTCCGGAGGTTGTGTTTTCTCGCGAAACTGTGTGAAGCTATGGGCTTCGACAATATTGAGACACTGTATGCGACTCGACAACAGAACCACCAGACGGAAGCAGGCCGTGTGCCGCTACATAAGTTCTATCTTGATAGGCACAGGGAACGTTTTCGTTGCTATTTAATATGTGCAGCTAACGTGCAGCCAACACGCAGCCAACACGCAGCCAACATGAAGTCAATACGGCATCAAAGGATACGAAGGACAGACAGGATGTGACGTGGCCTACAGTCTCCGACCCGTATCAATTCTAGTAGAGTTACTTTTTGCGCCTCACCTCACCGGGGGTAGAGTTGAATTTGAGTGGCATACGATGGCAAGACGATTTTGTAACGGTCTCAACAAGGTGTATTGACAATCAATTGAGTGACTTATACGAGTATCTAAAAGCTAGAGAAGAAAGAGAAAGAGAGCACGAGGCGGGCACGCCGCGGGCTCGTGGCCTTTATACCAGCAAGCCGTTCCTACGGCTAACCTGTACTTCGTAGGAATGCATGAACTACGCCCCATCTGCACTTGTGCACGTGCGGGGTATTTTGAAACCATGACGTTATCGGCGAACAATTTTACATATCGGGCAGAAGGGGGTGGACTCGGCAGCATCTCCGTGGCCTCGCAACATGTCCTTCCACTCTTTCCACCATGCCCTTGCCCCGCCTCCCTATTAGCTCTCACAGCCCGCTGTTGGTCCCGGTCAGCCACCTGAATAAAGTGCTTGAGCCGGACGATGTCCAGACGCCGCCGGACCTCGCACGCGCCGGGGAGTACAGCGAGATGAAAACGCAGTATATCTTCTGGGCAGGGAAAAAGGCCACCGGCCTAGTTCCGCTATTGAAAGCCATCGGCACGTCAACAAGCATCTCGGCGCTACATATCGCTGTCACGGCCGGTCCTCCAAGCGCTATAAGGGCCATTGTTAGCCAGTACAGTCGCCATGACCCGCGTAGCTCCTTTCACCCATGGGCCCACTACCTTCTCTTCACTTACCAAAACCACCCCGGAGATACCATTTTACACGTTGCGGCCCGGAGAGGCATCCAAATAACCCTCACTATTCTATACCGCGAGTTCTACCTCCATTGGACGGCGGCGTACCCGGAGCTGGTAGAGCAGTCCGTGGATGGAGCGCCGGAGCTGAGCCTATATCCGTACGAAGTAGATAATTAGGAGTCCGCTCCGTCTCTTATCTTCCTGTTTACTAAAAATAAGGCGGGACGCGATGCCGTCGCGGAGGCGCGAGCAGCAGGCTACGAAGATCCAGCGGAGTGGCTAAATGCCTTGATTATGAGATTGGATCCAAAGGGAACACGGAGAACCGACGCCGGGATAGAGGATATTTTAGCAATCGTTGAGTCTAGATACGGCTGTGATGATGTGTAGGCGGGGAAGTAACCTCCTTGGAATAAAGATCGTTACCCGTTAAAGTTACTTATTACAGTTACGAGTCTGCTTGGGAGGTTTCGCAACGCTAGCCTATGACCGAGGCATCAGGGGCACTGCGGTGTACCTATGATCCAGGATCACCGTGAGTTGTTGGATAAGAAAAATATCTAGACCGTCCTAAACCCCGACACGTCACATCCCACAAGCCAAATCAACGTAGGCAATCGCTCCGGAATGCCTTATTTGCAATCCCTCTCCCTTTCCCTCCAAATGTAGGTTCTTATGTATGGATATCGTTTACCCCCTCCGCACCCCTCGTCCCACAGAGGTCTTCCCCTCTAAACACTATAACTATTAGTCGCACTTATTGCCTTTAAAGGCGCTATCGGCTGTTTGGCCACCCAGTTCTTTTTGCTTCTACCTTCGTTCTGCTTATGTTCTCGGAAACGTATTACTCGGATCATCTTGTCTTTACTCCCCAGTCCTCTCCTCTTTCCCCTCTGTACGGCGTCGGAGCTATACTCGTCAGCTGGGTGTGCCAGAGCGGGTTAGTCTCATGTCTTGTGGCTTCCGCAACGGCCCGCATCATCCAGTTCAGGAAAGTGATCGACGCAAGCAAGAAGGCAAGGGTAGCAGGCTCAGACATACAGTACGAAATAAAATAAGTAGACGCTGGTTAATTACCGGAACATAGGGAGCGGAACAGCGCAGGCAGTAAGCCCTTGCAGCCGTGCGTGTTGCGCAATTAGACAGTTAGGCCACATGAAAGCATTGTGTAGCAAATGCATGGTCTTCCAGGACCATTTCCTGGATGACCTTCTGGGGGTACTACATAGCATTGGGTGCTGAACTACAGAGTACTTCGTACCAATATTGGTAGGGTTCTCTGATGTGCACAGTTTGCGGTTTGTACTGTCAGATGACATGTCTCGGCAGCCTGACGCCACACCTATCGAGTTCTCTATTCCGTGTCTTACTTCCTGTCAGCCGCGCCTCTTTTGGATCTCCGTGTCACATATCAGAGTCAGCGTGGCTTTGCGTTGCATAAACCTCCAAGTTGACAAATGAGAGCCCTCGAAAGGGGTGTGGATGCCGATAGCATTTATCCGCAACCCTGGTGACTGGATGATCACTACTCCGTACTTGCGGTGTACTTGGAATATTATCAGACTGTCTCGCCCTTGTTTCCAGCCTCTGAATGTGCAACCTACTACTTCCCTCGCAACCTTTCCACACGCAGGTCGCAGGCAGCATGCTCAGACAAGCGTCTCGTTGGCTTCTAGGGCGCATCGTCCCTCCACACGACCCCGAGAAGCAAGGTCCCAACCCGGAAGTATACCACAGCAATGTTTTGAGCGAGCAGCGGCACAACCGCCTTACCGTCATCACCACCGCCGAAAGCGCCCTCATTCCTCCAAACGACAAACTCCTCATATTTCGCTCGCTGACCGGTATCGACACGGTTCCCACCTTGAGCATCTCTGGTCACGCCAGCCGCGTCGCGCCGAACCTGGGCATCTATCCACGTGTAGTACAAGCTGAACACAGCTCTGGACGAGGCTATCGCTTCTTCAACATTGCCGTAAATGGTTGTCTGGGAGCCCAAATCATCGTCGCTGCCGCCCTGACGGCACTTGGAGCAGCCAACGGCTCGCGAGCCGCGGTGACGGCGTTTGGGGCTATCAATACCATCATTGCTGGGCTCCTGACCTACCTCAAGGGTACGGGATTGCCCAACCGCCTCAAATATGTCGAAGATGAGTTCAAAGCGGTCCGAGAATACATTGAGCAGCGGGAGCGGGAATTCTGTCTCGCTGACTGCCCGCTCAATCCCCAAGAAGAGGTTCAGATTATCGACGAGATGTACAACTCGGCGAAACAGGACATGGACGGCAACAAAGCTCCGGGTCGAAGTAACAGTACCGCGCAGCACACGAGGACGGCATCTTCGATGCTATCACCAATGGTCCAGAGACTCTCAAAGTTTACCGAGTCTTCAGCTTCGACGCGAGTGCCGGTTTCCGACAAGCAATAATGTGTACATGCCGACACTAATCAAGTCGTCGCGAGACGATACCGGGCGGCTATTTATATATGCGGGTGGATAGTTGGAATGGAGTTTGTGGTTAATGTGATACCTGTTGAATTGATTAATTGCCATTCCCAACCTCCCAGCTGCTTTCTCGGCCCTGTGAGTGTTATGTGATCAGCAACTGCGGAGTATTCGCCATCAGGTGCAGGCCACGACAGCTGTGACTTCTGCCTCTTAAAGACTCTGTGAGTCAATGCAGCGCGTTCCTACTGCTACATACTCGAATATACATTCATTGTTGTTATCTCGTAGAAGCAAGACGAACCATGGCATGATGTAATTAACATAACGCAATGTGCGAATTACGAGTACAGTATAGATTCTGCTTCCTCGGCTCCGCCACGGCATCGGGATGCGGGATCTCCCGGTCTGGAGTGCTCTGCATGGTGGGATAGACAGGTTCTCGATGAATACGAAAGGGTCGCTCATGAACGGCAGCTATGGGATGGAGTTTGAGTCCCTTCCTCTATCGTATATTGATTGGATCTCGCTGGTTTTACAGTAGAGTTGTTTGGAATTGGAATGGCCACTAATTAGGTTACTTGGTCCTCTTCGCCTGTTGACTTTGCACCAAGGCAGAGTAGGAATGTTGCCACGGTGGACACGTGGAACAATTGGCTCAACCGTCTAACTCTATCCGAGTCCGCTGCAAAGAACCTATTAAGTCAATAATTGCACGCCTGTATATCTGAGTACCTTATTAGGCCATTCTTAGGTCCCGCCGTGTTGGATACAGCAGGACATTGGGCTTGTTCTGGACCTGCGTGGACCTACCCTAGAGCGCCCCTCTCAGCCACAAGATGAGGGCAGTATGAACGTCCCGCTGACGGGCAACAGGCTCAACAAAGAGCGCCTTGGAGCCGATGAAATGCTGGATGTTGGTTTTGTTTACATTTTACGGCGGAGCAGATGACGCGGAGGGGTTCTCATTTCGCTTGGGCGTTTTGTGGGCTGCCCCACTACAACCTGTATCGATATAGTAGACTGTAGACTTCCAGTAGCTCAGCACGTCCTGTGCCCCCTCGCGGGGACCTGAGCGGCCTAACAGCCGCTGGACGGAAAATACACAAACAAACAAAAGATGAGGGCAGTATGTCGGAATGAACGAATACTATGACACCACCAAACCAATCCGCAATACTGCTTAGTAATACCCCGGCAGCTGCGCGGAACGTACCGGCGGACAACGTTCATCCGGTGAACCGATGCCTCCGATCATCGCAACCGTCGCCCAGCTTTCCGAAGCCCCACCGAGACTCGGGAGGACACGACCTGCGTCCCACATTCAGGCACGAAAATATTACATGCAGTCCAAGGTCACGACATCTGCACGTTCCGAAAACGTTCTGTCGTACCGCAGCTGGTCAAGGAAAACGTAACAACAACGCTTGCCCGCTTCCGGCCGCTCCCGGCCGAGAACCTTCCCCCCAAAAGGCCTCCGGTCAAGCTGAGCCGACGCAGCAGCACTGGCGCAGCAACGACAGCCCAACAGATGCAGGAACGGGCTCGAGTAGCTCGACAGTGAGACACCCAATTGCCCGGAAAGACGAAGAAGATCAAAACAAGTCGAGGGGCTGCACGCAGTCCAGGTGAGCAGGCCGCTTGACAGTTGAGCCGCAGACAAGACGCAACAGACAGACAGCCCAGAACATCACGCCAGTTGCACGTGTACCCGCTCGCTGGAAGACCTCCTCGGCTGCTAGAAGCTCTAACCTATTAAAGCACACGCTCTACGTTCGTACGGGCCCGACCGCTCTGCAAGACGTTAACTGCCGGATAGCGACGATAACAGTGCCCGACGAATAAGATTCCAGCAATTCGTCATTCGATGCGGGGTCCGTGGACCATAAAACGCGGGGTGTGGCTCCTCTCGTCCCCATCCGAGGCTCGCTCCCAATTGCGTCTCAGTCTTTGGTCAAACTCGAGGAGACAGTATCGTCCCAGCGCGCAATACCGTACCGACATCACAACCATGGCCGAGAATAAGTGTCCCGTTCAGCACGAGATGAATACCGGCGGCGGCGGCACCCGGAACCGCGACTGGTGGCCCGACTCGTTGAAGCTGGGCATCCTTCGCCAGCACACCGACGTGACCAACCCGCTGGGCGGCGACTTTGACTACGCGGCAGAGTTCAAGACCCTCAACCTCGAGGCCGTCAAGCAAGACCTTCATGCGCTCATGACCGACTCGCAGGAGTGGTGGCCCGCGGACTTTGGCCACTACGGCGGCCTCTTCATCCGCATGGCCTGGCACAGCGCGGGCACCTACCGCGTCTTTGACGGCCGCGGCGGCGCCGGGCAGGTCAGTTCCCAGTTACTGTACAGTACAGTCAAGGCCCAATAATGCTGACTGAAGATTGAAACAGGGCCAGCAGCGGTTCGCCCCCCTCAACAGCTGGCCGGACAACGTCAGCCTCGACAAGGCCCGCCGCCTGCTCTGGCCCATCAAGCAAAAGTACGGCAACAAGATCTCGTGGGCCGACCTGCTGATCCTCACGGGCAACGTGGCGCTCGAGTCCATGGGCTTCAAGACGTTTGGCTTCGCCGGCGGCCGCCCGGACGCCTGGGAGGCCGATGAGTCCGTCTACTGGGGCGGCGAGACGACCTGGTTGGGCAACAACGTGCGCTATGCCCACGGCCACAAGGGGCTCGCCGAGCACGGCGTCGTCGACTCGGACGAGAAGGCTAAGAAGGACACCCACTCGCGCGAGCTCGAGTCGCCGTTAGCGGCCGCGCACATGGGCCTCATATACGTGAACCCCGAAGGCCCCGACGGCAACCCGGACCCCGTGGCCGCGGCCCGGGACATCCGTGACACTTTTGGCCGTATGGCTATGAACGACGAGGAGACGGTGGCGCTCATTGCCGGCGGCCACTCCTTCGGCAAGACGCACGGCGCCGCCCCCGCGAGCAACGTCGGCAAGGAGCCCGAGGCTGCCGGCATCGAGCAGCAGGGCTTGGGCTGGACCAACAGCCACGGCTCCGGCAAGGGCCCCGATACCATCACCAGCGGCCTCGAGGTAACGTGGACCAAGACGCCCACTAAGTGGAGTAACAACTACCTCGAGTACCTCTTCAAGTTCGACTGGGAGCTCACCAAGAGCCCGGCCGGCGCCAACCAGTGGGTGGCCAAGAACGCCGAGCCCATCATCCCCGACGCCTACGACGCCTCCAAGAAGCACCTGCCCACCATGCTGACGACGGATCTGTCCCTGCGGTACGACCCGGCCTACGAGAAGATCTCGCGGCGCTTCCTCGAGCACCCGGACCAGTTCGCCGACGTCTTTGCCCGCGCCTGGTTCAAGCTGACGCACCGCGACATGGGCCCGCGCGTTCGCTACCTCGGCCCCGACGTGCCTGCTGAGGAGCTGATCTGGCAGGACCCCATCCCGGCCGTGAACCACCCGCTCGTCGATGACAGGGACGTTGCCGCCCTCAAGAAGGACATCTTGGCCTCTGGCCTGGGCACCTCAAAGCTCGTGTCCACCGCCTGGGCCTCGGCGTCTACGTTCCGCGGCAGCGACAAGCGCGGCGGCGCCAACGGAGCCCGCCTCCGCCTCTCGCCGCAGAAGGATTGGAAGGTGAACAACCCGCAGCAGCTGGGCCAGGTTCTGAGCACCCTCGAGGGCATCCAGAAGCGCTTCAACGGCTCTGCGAGCGGCGGCAAGAAGATCTCGCTGGCTGACCTCATCGTGCTGGCTGGCGGTGCCGCTGTCGAGAAGGCCGCGAGGGACGCCGGCCACGACGTCGTCGTTCCCTTCACGCCCGGCCGCATGGACGCCTCCCAGGAGCAGACGGACGTCGAGTCGGTCGGCCATCTCGAGCCCTACGCCGACGGCTTCCGCAACTACGGCCAGTCGACCGACCGGGTCAAGACGGAGCATTTGCTGGTGGACAGGGCTCAGCTGCTGACGCTGTCGGCCCCTGAGCTGACGGCTCTGGTGGGCGGCCTGCGTGTTCTCAACACCAACCACGACGGCTCGTCCCACGGCGTCTTTACCAACCGCCCAGGTGCCCTGACCAATGACTACTTTGTCAACCTCCTCGACATGGGCACTGCCTGGAAGGCGAGCGGCCCCGATGGCGAGCTCTACGAGGGCAGCGACCGCAAGACCGGCGCCAAGAAGTGGACGGCTACCCGCGTCGATCTCGTGTTTGGCTCCCAGGCCGAGCTGCGCGCCATTGCTGAAGTCTACGGCAGCGCGGACGGAGGCAAAAAGTTTGTGACCGACTTTGTCGCCGCCTGGGACAAGGTGATGAACCTGGACCGGTTCGACCTCAAGAGGCCATCCGGCTTGAAGGCCTCGAGCCGGCTGTAACTTGAAGAAAGTGTACCGACGTGGAGTGTTTGAAAGCAGCAGAATGGAACTACACGCCTGCAGATCGGGTAATGGCCTTGTTTCTGTAGTTGAATAGTAAATGGACTATCTGTTTCATCTTTCTCTGCCATTGACGCATTCCTCGCGCGCTGAGCCATCATTCTCCGTGCACCTGCCCTGGTCACGACTAGTAAAACTCATCGAACACGAAGATGTACTAGTCATTGTTATGTACCTAGAGCAAGTATATACAGGAAAAAGCCAACAGCCATTACTGTCGCGTCACTGGGCGTAATTCTCTCAAGACTTCAAGGACACCGTGCCTTTGTGCGCCCTAGCCACAGTTGCCCACAGGGGGTGCCGTCTTGCTAGAGGCGCTGTCCACATCGGGTCCAGGCTGGGGGAACAACACGTCGGCGCCTTCGAGGGTCCCGCACCCGTTGGCGACGTTGGCGACGAAGATGGCGGGTCGCGCGCTGATGGAGTCTGCCGGGCTTCGTTTGGCCACCGTGAATTCTCCTCCACTGATGGTGACATGCGCGCAGTTCATGTACATCTCGCGGTTGCCAATCTGATTGAACCAGGACCAAGCAAAGAGGGCATCTCCTGAGGGGGTGTCGTTGGGTAGGGTGAACTGCCAAGTTGACTTGAGCGGGCATTGGCCGATGTACGAATGGACCACTGTCCAGGAATTGCCCTGGTCAAAAGACAGCGAGGCCTGGCAGCTACCGCCGTTGTGCGTGGCGCTGCCGACAATGGTGAAGTTGTAGGTCTGGCCGGCCTGCCAGTTGACGACGGATTGACCCTGCCAAGTGTCGAGCACGGATTGGTATCCCTTGCAGGGGTAGTTGCCGCCACTCGTGAAGAGAGGGCTAGTCATTGAGTAGTCGATGTCGGTTGTGTACTTATTAAACTTGGAGCGGAAAGGCGGCGGCCAGCTCATCTCCATATGAGCCTGAACAAGGGACATCATGCCGGCGAGGCCAGCAACAGTGAAACAAAACTTCATAGTGGCTGCGAGTAGATGCAAAGTTGAGTAGATGTAAGTAATCAACAGTCAGGAATAGGGGTTGTGCCGAGCTCGACGAAACGACGAGGTTCCAGACTGAAGAAGAAGGCTTCTTCTTATACCTGGCGTCTATAGGACTACAAGGAGCCCGATACTACGTAACTGTACAAAGAGCGTAGGTAGTAGACACAGAAATGCTAATAAAACTCGGCCCTGACGCCTCGTTCGTCATTCATGACACGTCTACTAAAGGGCTATAATGGAGGTCAAGTTCCTTACTGACCCCTGAGACTGACCTGAATGGTTACAAGTTCTTCATATGAACGGGTCAGCCTTGGTGTTTGCCAGGGAAGGTCCAGTGCTTTGCGTCGTATCGTGTTACTCTTCCGTTAGAACAACCCACCCCTTAGACTTTCGTGACCATCCCGCAGTAGCCGTGTGTGGGGGTTACTTTGAAACTGGCCAACTGACGTCCCTTCTTGGTCAGCTCAACTCCGAACACGACCCTACGTCGTGGTAGCTGTATAATCCTAACGGCTAGTCACCTAGCCGCATGAAGCAGGAAGGTTTGCCACACCCGCACAGATGCTTGTGCCGACTGTGCAGAACAAGGGGATTGCGGACGCAAGACCTAGGACAACACTCGAGAAAATTGCCAACGGCAAACAAGCCTTTGTAAATATACTCGCAAAGCAGATGCACAGGGCCATTGTGTACGGATATGGACCGGAGTAGCATGCTCGACTTGGATCGACACGCGAGGGACAGCTGGGCATTCTTGATATTCCCTATTGCTTGTTGGCTTTACGACGCTCTTTCCAACTGATTTCACCGTTGGACTACTGTTTTTTTACCCCGCAGCGTACTCCGTACCATTCATCAGAAAAGCTGGATGCCTCTCCCCTGGTTAATTTTGCACGTTTAGAGACAAGGGCTTACACGAAACCAGGAACCCCATTTGGCATGTAGCTTCATGAAAAGGGAAGGAATGGGTGTATAGGGTTGGCCAGCATACCGGGCACTCGTTCAGTGTAACGACATGCACGGGACCGTAAAAGTATGGCTTCAGCTTGAACGCTACGACTGCACAAATTGCCAGGAGCCGAACGGAAGATTGTCGCGTAGAAGATATATGCCACTATAATAGCTGCTGAAAAGACAGCAGGCCTGCACTTTTGCTTGAATGGTCAAGCGGATTTATCCGACAAAGATAGGATGCCCCGAATGAGACTCGTTAGTAATAATTAAGCGTCGTCGAGATGAGTAACGGTTTCCAAACGCTAAACCACTGTGACCCCCATCGATGCAACCCTGCAACCTGGACGCCAAATGTAACGGCGTGTGGTCGGGCCTTCTCGATTCGTTATACATGCCAGGTTTAGGCCAGGTGCTGTCAATTTGGGCGCTACCCCTGCCTATCTCTAACCTGCCAAGGAAATTGCCCACCTACATGAAGATCCATGTGACTGCTCTCCATCGTTGTGACCATCCGACGAGAGCGAAATGGTAACGTTAACTTCTAACCCACCCAATTGTTACTAGTCTAGAGAGTCTTGCACCGACAAACGGCGTCTTGTATTGAAACACGCTGTCCTCGCAGAGCGTTTGCATTCATGGTGCGACTAGCCAGAATCATTGTCTCATCGTTCAACGCGAAGCCGCGAGATCAGCATTGCTTGGGCAAAAACAGAAAAACAATACACACTGGGAGTAGTGGCGAGATTTCGCTATTGTACAGGCAATTTCTATGATAAAACACTCTTTAGTTTCCGAGAGGGTCTAGCTGGGCTAATACACTACTGCGAGTCAGTTTACAAACATAATGTGGTAAAAAAACCCAAAAACTTGCACCCCAAGGGGTCAAACGAACTGGCTTTATAGTAGAAATGGCGCACTGATGCACTACAAATTCAGGATACTTGCGGCATCTGTTCGAGCTTGGAGCTTTGAGCGTATGTTAGCTTTTTATTCATCGGTGGCTGTCTCCGGCTGCTCGCAGACGTATCTCTACAGTTACATGTTTCAAACAGCGACTAGGCGAAATACGATTGATGACTAGGTTATCTAACGGCGGCAGAAAATTCCAAGGTTACAAGGTGGAGTAAAGACGATTAAGACGCAAAGCCACAGGTACCCCCGGGCTTGCTACATGCCGCTGATGTATTCTTAATCTCGAGTGTGTATAAAATTCGCCAACTAACCTTGTCTTTCTGCACGGCGGCTGGCGCTCGTCTTTGTATTCTCGCTCAGCAAGACTAGCTAGGGTATTTATATACTGATAGCTGGATGTTCTCGTACGCATAGCGACACTTTTAATAATTGAATACAAGACTGCCAGGCCGGAGCACAAATAGAGGGGGCACCTACTTTTTTGGAAGCTTGGTTACATTGCATTTCAGAGCTGAATCCGGCTGACTATGGAAAAGGTGACCTAGAACTGAAGAGTACTTTGACGGAGTTCAACACGCATACCGGAAGGACGCTGCTTGTACGTCTCGAAGAGACTACACTCAACGGGTCTCGGGTGTCAGCAATCACTCAATGGAGTTTTTAACTTACTTCGACCATCTGATCATAGGACTGGGAAGCTGCTGCGATCAGTCCGTAGTTTCAAGACCAATTGGGGTTATCCACTTCATCTATGCTCACTCAGCCGAACGGCCTTACCCATTCGTACTCATTGGCGACGATTTAGGGAAGAAAGGGCACCCGTAGGCATGTCAATTATGCAAAGCGTGCCCCCTATAAGGCTTATAGGGAAATGCATCCCTTGCACAGCCTCTGCCGTGGGGGTGTATCTGTCTTCCCCGTCAAAGTACATGCCTGATAGTGGAATATTTGATCTGTAGACGAAATAGAACTGGTTCGCCGAATCAGAAAGCACAAACTATATGCTCCAAAGCTGGAGTTTCGGCTCATGCACTCATACGAGTCATAGCCATGTGTTGGCTCAATGCAGCCAGTTGACCTAGCGCTGAAATGAATGCAGGGACCTGAGCATCGGAAGTTCACAACGCCCGCACTGTATGAGCCTATTAACATCCAGTCCCGGGCGTGGTTGCTCTCCAACCCAATGAGAGAACAACTCTTTGTATTAACATTAACAAAGAATCTGTTAGTAGTGGTGCCATGTCCTTGTACGGAAATAGCAGCCGGAGCAGGTCGCTCCGGCAGGCCCGAACTGCCCCCAAACTTTCGGTCCATACCCCGACTCCAAACTTTCCCCGCAGCCACGCTGTCTCAACCCAATCTCCACTGTTGAATGTGACATGTATCCGTACGCTGTCAACAGCAGCCCGGGCGTTAAGGCTGAGTTCTCGATGTGCCGAGCGGGCAGTCTCATCATGCCGCCCACCGATCCGCCGGCATGGAAACATTCCGGGCGTTGCCCCTGTACTCACAACGCAGCGCCCCTCGGCTGGTCAACCATCCGGCGCTTATTGTTAGCGTGAAGTGAGACTCGCATTTATTGCCCGCACTTGATAGGTGCGTCCAGAAATGTAGAGACATGGGCGGTAGGCGACTTGATGTGTGTTTAGCGTGCAGTTTGTCATGCCTGATGCCAAATCCAGCTGTTACTGCCCTGCAGCGATGCAAACCTGGTTTTTGTCGACATTGCTTGTAGAGGCGATGGCGGCAGCAGGGACACAGTAAAGCATTCGCCCATGAGGCGTTCGGGAAACTACAGAGCTTGCGAACTTGTAGAAACGAATTGAGAACATGATGTCATTGGCACGTCGTGCTGTCGGGCGTCAGAACGCCCAGCCACCAGGGCAAGTTTGGAGACCTAACCAGTTATACTTCGTACGAAAATAGCTACACAACAGTAGTAAGGTCAATCACCGATCGGCTGCCTCGACAGGACCCTTGACCGTCAACCATGCAGGGGGCGAGCGACCCCTGCCAGAGGTGTTTGCCACAACGCGCACGAGACTGGGCCAATCAATGATAGGTGCCCGCAAGGAGGGCTGGCTGCCATTTCATGTTAGCTCTCAGCCACCAGGCTGAACAAATGCGAAGCCGTGTATAAATGCCTGGCGCCAACCTCGAGCTGTGAGCCTTTGGCCGAGGATATTGAAAGAAATCTTCTTCAGTTTGATCAGTGAACTGCGTAATATTGTCGCATATCCCTTACCGAAGGAAATTGAACAGTCGGCATTCCCATTCGACATTATCAACCATGCATTGCACGAGTCTCCAGGTCGCCGCCCTGGCCTTGCTCGCCGCCGGGGTATATGCGAAGACGATCGTGGTCGAGGTCGGAAAAGGGGGGCTGGTTTACTCCCCCGATACCATCCAAGCCGCCGTGGGAGATGTTGTCGAGTTCCACTTCAACGCGATGCACAGCGTTGTCGCTGGCGACTTCAAGAAGCCCTGCACTCCAGTCGCTAGTGGAGGCTTCTATTCTGGCTTCTTGCCTACCAGCGATACGGTGAGCTAAACCATCGGTTGCCGCGTTGGTGTCTTGTTCTGATCACCGGTGTGGGCATATGCCGCGAAGCGCGTGGACCACACGCACCTGATGTGAGAAACCAGCTAATATGCGCTTCACAAGTCGACCTTCGCTATCACCGTTAAGAATACCGACCCCGTGTTCTTCTACTGCGCCGTTAGCACTCACTGCGAAGATGGGATGGTTGGCGTCATCAACCAGGGCCCCGACACACTCGACTCATACAGGAGTGCTGCTGCACAAGTCGACAGCAGTGTCGTCCCAAGCGCTCCCTTTGGCGGCAACATGGGCGGCGGTTCCAGCAGCGTGTCGAGCACGACGATTTCCACGATGAGCTCAACGTGGATGTCGATGTCGATGACAGGGACCAAGACTGGCTCCGGTTCGATGACGATGACCACGGTGACTTCTGGGGCTTCAGGCGCTGGGAGCACGCCTGCCTATGGATCCCCATCTGCCTCCGGATCGCCTTCATCCCCCCCGAGCAGTGGCAACCAGCCAGGTGCTGCTGAAAATCTAAACGGCGCGATCGCCGGCGTTGCTGGACTTGCCTTGGCTATCGCTGGCTTGCTTGTGGTTTAGTGCGAAATACTTTTGTATAGGATAACTTGGAATGGAAGCACAAGGGTGTAATGTATTATGGAGCAAACGGCGTCTGTCGTGCTCTGAGTCATGGCTGGGGCTGGGAGACGAGCAATGAGATGTGCTACTCTCAGAAACGGATATGAGGCGTGCAATTACTTGGAGAAATAAGTCACTTATTGAATGACCCCAGGTAGATTGTCTTATGTGCCGAGTCCTCCATTATGCTCATGTACTGTTCACCTCTTCCTACTCTCGGTGACGGCTCGTAGGTCGTCCAGTACCGCTGAGCATCGCTATTTTGGACCTAAAACGAGAGACTGAGAAAGCCCCTTGGTTGTATTAATGTGGTTTTTGAAAACGGTTGCAATCTTGGACAAATCGACCTCTATCCTCCACTCCTTAAGGTAGTGTGGATCATCCCTTTCCTACAGACTACATACCGGGAAGAGTCGAATGGCATAAGGTGAGTTGGTTGATAACAGACTGAAACAGAGTTGAAAACAGATGCCTCTCCGTATGAACTTATGTAGTAGCACTGGCTTCACCACGATGCTAAAGTGTACAGCAAATTCGATAGGCATCACGGTGAAAGTTCAGGTGGCCTTACTTTGCCGTACTCCTTCTTAGCACGTTTCTTCCCACACTCGCTGACCCGCCTTGCGACACCGCCACCTTGTCCTTGAGCTCGTTGGCCTGATCAAAATGCTTCAGAGCATCGCTCCACTCTCCGCTCTTCTCGTTAACATCCGCAACCAAGTCTAGCAGCTACGCCCTATTTGTCAAATCATTGTTGGCCTCAAAGATCTCGGCACGCAGAGCGTCGTCGGTTATTCTGCGCGCATCGTCGAGACGTCTCTCGCTTATGGCCTGACGCGCTTCGATAACTGGGGTGACAATCCGCGCCGAGTGAGAGTGCTTGGCTAGGAGGTCCTTAGAAAGCTCCGTCCAGCTCGTGTAGGTCGAAGGAGTGGCTTCGACTCTGAGATTCCCCGTGGCGAGCTTCATCTAGTCCTCTCTCCTCGACCACATCTCATCCAAACTAGAGCCACCGTTCATAGCGTTGTTGGCCAGATATTTGTAGTATTCCAGTAGCTGTTTCCAGGACGCCTGGTCTTGCTGAATAGGTACACGTCGCGGATAATGTCCAGCACCAATCTTTGGACAAGCTACTGAAAGTGGCGCTCCTTTTGAGAGTTAAGGTGGTGGTATGCAGTCATGGTCTGGAACGAAAGCTGTAGGGTAATTGCGCGGAGTCCGAAGAGTAGAGACTCCCTGTATAGTCCCTCCTTGCCATCCTTCCACCGCGAACCCTCTCCTGCGCCTTGGCATTGGCCCGTGGCGAGCTTATGCCATAGTATATCTAGAAATGAAGGTCGCAGTGGCCACTGAGCTAACAAAGTTAACTCATGCTGAAAATTGCCCTCAATCGCCATAGTCCACAACATTTGGGCAATGTTTGGTCGACTATCATTCCGGTGCCGCGGTGGATGACGCTGAGCATCCTGGATAGTATGCTGTGCTCTAGACGAACTTCCTCTGACCCTTTCCCGTGTTCGAAGGCTATTACCGACGCTCCGAGGAAGTCGGTAAAGTCAAACCCAAGCTCTTCGCGATACTCAGCCCAGATAGGAAAGTACATGTACGAAAAGGGAAAGCTCTGCGTACGCGTAGTGGTACGCAAAGCCCGGTCGCACGGCTTTTCAAATATCGAGGACATTGTTCCGATACGCGAAGTGGCTTCAGAGGAGGATGGAAGACATGGATGGATGGAGAGGTAATCCCGTGAGGATACATGCGCTGGAACGACATCTTCGTTCACGCGTTCGAGAAAGTGGGCTTCTGCCAGCGGATCGATGATACGAGACACTTGGGCCTGCAGCCCCGGCAGCAGATCAGCCATTGTCTCGAGCTTCATCTCATCGAGAGTCAGGCAGCACCCATGGCACTTGGTCCATCGTGTGCACTTGCAAGAGGAGCTCAAGCCGCGCGCTACTTCTCCAGGAGGCGAAAGGTGTGCCCGTGACACTCCGAACTAGGAGTCGTGTTGCGAGCATGGATACTCCATCTGCCACCGTTGTATTGGAGAGTGGGGAGACGGTGCAGGAGATGTTCTGATCGGTGCTGATGGAGTGCACGTGAGTCTTGTTCCACCCTACGGCATCTCGTCTTCGTTCCGCCTTCGTTTTTTTCGGTGCGCGGCGGACGACGTGCGCAACAGAGCCGCTTAACTTAACTCCCACGCAATCTGTCTGTTATTAATACTGACACCCCGTACGTCTGGCAGTCGAAGGCTCGCGCAAGCGTCTCTGGCGGAGATATCACCACCAAGCCTTCCGGAAAGAGTGCATTCCGCTTTCTGGTGCCCCGGCAAGCCGCACTTGACGACCCGTTGACCGCCAAGTTCGCCCAGCGGAATGGCCAGTTGATCATCTGGTTCGGTCAGGGTAGGCGTATATTTATGTATCCATGTGACTCCAACAGGCAGCTCAACTTTGTATGCGTCCATCCCAGGCAGCAGAGCGAGGAGAGCAGGACGGATGTGCTCTCGGCTTGGGTTGAGGACCGGCTGGCACTCCTCGGAGATGCAGCCTACCCATTTCTTCCCCGTAAGCGGCAAACAGTCGAGAAACCAGGGGAGGAGAGACCGCTGGCAAGTTTCTTCAGACCAGGGACAGGGTGCAGACTGCGCCATGGAGGACGCGGTCCCAGAGGGGGGAGCTTTCCAGGTCCTCCCCAACGGACCACAACAACCACAAAGTTCCCCGCCGCCACAGCAGCGCACAGCGGTTCCAGGACCGAAAGACCAAGTGTTGCGTTTGTGGTGCGATCAAGACGATTCCGACGCCCTCTCCCACGTCGGCAGCGTCCTGGCCATTGGCCATGCGATAATTACTCAACTTCCAACTTCACGTTGGGTTGCAGCTCGGCGTGGTACTGCTTGCTGGTCGGCTGTCACTTTGCAAGATGCATCGACAAGGGAAAGGTGACCCAAGGCAAAGGCGAGTAGAGCATCAAAGAGAGCCACTGACTCCATGGCCAGTGGCAGAAACGCTAGCAAGGAGCGAAGATTAGCACTACACTGCCAATATTGCGATATAATATCGCATAGCTTGTCGGGGGGGAATTTAAGGCACCGATTTATAACCGGTGGGTCTATCGTTCATCGGAGGAGGATTGTGGTGCCCGAAACAGTCCATATCTTTCGGCGACAAGAGATGCTCTGCCTTTCACCATGCGTCACGCCCAGCCCGTGCCGTGATGATAGTGGCTTTGAACGTCGCACTACTTCCGACATAGGCGCACAGTACACTAACGAAATATGGCGAAGCCGCCTCGAATCGCTGTGGGGGCCGCACTGGAAATGCGAACAAGCCGCGTCTAGCAGAGACGGCCATGCTGAAATTGCGCCACTACTTCTTGTCTATAGACAAATGTAGGCAGCACAGGCCTTTGCATCCATCTTATAATTCTTCTCCCGACGAGGTACTGACAAGAGTTGCTAGGTATGAGGATGTGGCCGATTGCTTAAGTGAGACGGTCACCTTTCACATTGCTAATATTGGCACGCTCGAATATCTACTCCGGACGGAACCCAATATTAAGACTTCTAGAAACTTAGTAACTGCCGTCTTCTATAGCGTACGAAAGCTATATATTACCGCAAGGCTTCAGCTACAAGTTTGTAAAGCAATAGAAGGAGCAATCGAGGATTTAGAGGCTAAAGCATCGGCCGCCTTATGGAGCCGGGTGTGGCCCGCTATGATAAACCTTAATAACCTCCGAAAGCTTGAGGTTGAAGTCGACTATACCGACCCAGCGTCCTGGTCGGTCGCGCATGAGCGTGCTATTACATCTTCTTTAGCGCCGCTAGGCGCGCTCCCCCAACTCGAAGTGATTGTCGTCCTCCCGAAGCTGCACCCCTTTTACGAGCATCCGGAGCGCCACTTTACAGAAGATAGCGCTGAACCACGTTTTACGATTATTCGCAGAACGCGGCAGAAGTATCACGCCGTCGAGAATCCTGAAAACACGTCTTGCCCTATTATAACGCAATCTTGTCACGACCACTTTCCCATGCTGCCCGCCATCTATGCGCTCACGGCCGCGCACTTTGGTCAGACTCAATCACTAGAAGAGATAGAGGAGGAAGAACGGGCCACGTGGAAGAGCGGCACTGATGTACACTTAATACTACTACTTGGTGAGAAATGCCCTTAGTGCAGAGGCAAGTGGCCGTCTTGAGTGGTTTACTTGTAAGGCTTCAGGCTACGGAGACTGGCAGCGACAGGATCTACTTTTAATCGACGAGCTCTTGGTATCGTATTCGGCACCATGCTAGACCACATGTTAGTAACTTGCCAGAAACCCTCCCACGCTAGTAACCCCGCCTCTTTAGCTCTAAGAGGATAATCCCGCCTAGCCCTAAGGGGACGCCCCGGCCCCCGCGCCACAGCGCCTCTGGGAATGATAGTTGTCCTAAGAAGCAGACCCCAATTCCTTAAAACATCTTCTGTAGTACATGTGCAGACTTATGGCCTCGAAGTGTATCTACTGTGCCGCCCAATGCTGCTGCGAGGGACCGCTTGTACGACTTGGCATACTCATAGCCCGGGTCCATATTGTCAGAGGCTGCTGCTACGTCGATTACCTCGGGTCCTGGAAGTCTTTATCCTCCCAGCTTCGGTGGTTATTTTCCTTGAGAGATACTAAGAACTGAGACATATACGCGAATGCCTCGTCTTTTCGAAAAGCGTGCGGCCAACCATGATCCCGATAGACCTGGCGGACGTACTGGACGTCGAGCTCAGTCGGCCAATTCTCGGTCTGTTGTCAGATTTGTTCCTCGGTGATGCGGCCGTCCTCATCTTGCCGCTCAGGCACCTCCGTGCAGTCCATGGTAATGCGGCTGGGACCTGGAACAAGTCGAAGGTCGCGATAGTCCTCCTGCATTTCCTCTATCCAGAGCTTCAGCGGTTTAGGCCCTGGATCTACTTTCATACGAACCATCTCGAAGACCTCGCCGTCTAAGACGTTTAGATAGTACTCGCGCCCGCCAGACTCATATCCTTCCACGAGGGGCACCATCCATCCGGCGTCGACTATAGCCTCCGTAGACCACCACTCATCCTGGTCCAGGTCCTGATGTCTAGATTCGAAGTGTTCATATTCAAACGTTGTGTAGTCAAGTACCCCGGATTTGTAATGGAAGCCCACGTTGCCGTCGCGGAGATATGGCAAATAGCGCAGGACCTGGATGGCGTAGTCGTTTCTGAAGTGGGCGCAAGCGGCGGGTGTGAAGCCAGGCCAGCCCTCGGGAGGAGGCACTTTCAGGTCGGCAGGGTCATAATGCAGCGTGGTGAGGAATTTATAAAAGCCGAGGAGCATGGATCCCAGCTCCTGGGGGGTGAAGACTGGCTTTGTTTCTTCCATAGGAAGTGAAGCGGCGCTGGAATGGAATTGCACCCAAGATGAAAAATTTCCCAGCAATAGCCTGAGCGGGGTTCGTGAAAACAGCAAGACCGCCAAGACCGCCAGACCTAGATTTTGTATTTATTTCAATAAATACATTTCGGCTCGTTAGATTTATAAAATTGAATTGATACGTATTATTCTGCAATTACGAAGGGTATAGACGGGCGGTGTCGAATCGCTACTCTTAGCCTACCAGTAAAACAGCTTAATTAGTGACTGCATGTGGCCAGACCTTTTGGCCAGTGCTAACGAGTGTTTCGCTTGTTGCCAACGTTGCTCAGTCCCACAGCCATTTCCCTCTTTTACATATATTGCGTACTAAGTACTGGCTGTTCTTATCTACACTTCGTCGCTGTTCTGTGCCTCCGAAGAGTTTCAGACGAAATCACGTTTTTGGCGTAAAAACGAGATTTGAGCACAAAAGCTTGTTTAGATTTGGAAAGGTATAGTAAAAGACGATTCTAGCCTACTGAGCTCGAATGGCTCTAAAGTAGGCCCGGTGGAATCACCGACAGCCCTGACCATGATGTGATGCACCCGGCCGGGCTGAACATCAACAGGCACGTTGTTGAGCTCCCTCCAAGAGTTGTCAGCACGACCAAGCCCCACGAAGCCCCTGTTGCTGGTCCCTAAGCCAACATAGTAGCCGCGGTAGCTGTCCGGGCCCTTTAAGAGGTTAGAGGCGCGGAAGATGAGGCCGGCGTTTCTACCGGTGGCCTTGGGGATAATAACATTAGCCTCTAAGATAAAATCGGCAAATTACGTGTTAAGGACGGCCTTGCCGCTAAATACCTCACTTGCCACTAGCGCCTTAGACCCTGCGTCAAAGACGCCGTCGTAGATTTTCCACCCGACTATATTCTTCTCAAATTCGTCGTACACGACGGGCGAAATTTACATATTGTTATATATTGCGCCCGTTTGATAGACTCGCACGCCGATAGAACCACTCTGATACGCGCTGTCTTTAAAGGTATTCTTGGGTTCGGCTATGTCGTCGATAAAGAGGGAAATCGAGTTGCCGTTGGCTTGTACCTTAAGGCGGTATACCTAGCCAGGGCGAATAGTAGCCTAAGCTTTGCTTAGCTGCGTTTAGCCGCCGTTAGTGAGCCTAAGAATAATAT
The DNA here is from genome assembly GCA_000750105.3 of Tolypocladium sp. Sup5 PDA-1. Classification (NCBI taxonomy): domain Eukaryota; kingdom Fungi; phylum Ascomycota; class Sordariomycetes; order Hypocreales; family Ophiocordycipitaceae; genus Tolypocladium; species Tolypocladium sp. Sup5 PDA-1. The sequence continues at coordinate 35,114 of JPHH03000016.1, forward strand.
AGCTAGTAGAGCCCTCGATGCCGAGGCCGGTATAGTAGCCGTGGTAGTTGTCTGCTCCGTTGCCGGGCTTAGAGGCTCGGAAGACTAGTCTAGTATTTCTAGACTAGGGGTTAGTAACTATAATATCGGCCTTAAACGCAAAGTCGCTTAAGGGGACGTCGAGGAGAGCTTTGCCTCTAGATAAGCTGTCTACGACGAGGGATTTGGAGTTGGCGTCGAACCTGCCGCCGTAGACGGACTAACCAGCTAGTTCGCTACCCTAGAAATCCTATTTGCCAATTACCGAAACGCAGGCGTATGCATTAGCCTAGAGGCCAGTGTAGTTATTTTTAGCCTTAGGGTTCTAGTTGGCAAAGTCGACGAGCGTGATGCTATTGGTAGAGGCAATATTAAGATAGGACTGTCCGGACCTTACTATGTGGAACTTGTTGCATATGCTAATAATATTTAGCTACGTTAGTTAAGGCGTTTCGATGCTAGATCTGGTTATGTTAACTATGAATTAATACTAGGTTAATAATATTAAGGATTTACTACTTACCTATTCGACGGGTTTGTGGGAGTCGAGGGCTCATAGCTAATAATAGAAACATAGGCGTAGGCTTCGGCCCACAGGCCGGCATAGTTATCGCCTACGTTAGGGTTCTAGGCCAGAAACTGAGTAAGGGAGATGCCGTTATTAGCAGCAATTGCAGCGCAATTATTACCTTTTTTTATAAAGTAAAACTTATCGCAGTTAGAGATAAGTCCAGGCTAAGTTAGCTCCGGGGTGGCAATGCCTATAGATGTTAGCAACGAACAATGTTTAGATATATGGGCACCTCTTAGCTATCTTACTATTAGTAGGCCGGGTAGGTGTACTCGTTACCGTCGCAGAAGTGATAGTGGTAGAAGTAGTAGTGCTAGTGGTGAACTTAGATATTGAAGTAGAGGTCGACTTTTGGGCCGATATTATAGATACTAGAGGCTCTCCCTTTGCCTCGACGCAGTAAGACCGGCTAGACAAACAATTGCTATAGTTAAGAGTGATAGACGGGTTCTAAGTTATCTACGTAGTTAGTTAATATATTCCTAATAGGATACTGTAGATTATTAACGAGACGCGGGCACTTGTCGGGCTATAAGGGCTCACCTATCTTGAAAAGTCTTCTATAGATATGTTCTAGATACCGGACACCTCTTCGTAGATTCGGAGCCATTATTTTTAATCCACTAGGTGTAGTAACGCGTAGTGTTCTTATTAAACGGCAGCGCGGGTTTCTTACCCCGAGTCTATAAATCGGATACGGCGGCACTTGCCAGGGCCAGAGGGAGAGAGGCAGTAGCTAAACCGAGAGCCGAGTTTAGCAATATTATAGTAAACTATGCCGCGCGTAGAGGGCTAATTAACTATAATAGTACGTGCTAAGGAAGCTAGTATATGATTCCGGTTAGGACTATTTATATCCTCGGCTAAGTATTTATAGCAACTATTCGAGTATCCTAAGATTAATAGCGTGTTATGACTACGTTCCCAAAGTATATTTGCATAGGGTGAATAGCTTAGCCGAGCCCCTGCCCCCTATATTAGTTAACTAAGAGGTAGATACCTACTTATTTATATATATATCTATCCGAAGAGCCCACTGACTAACACCTTTCCTATATACCTGTAATTAGCGTAAGGTGGAGTTATACATGCATGCTAAGGAAAGATAGTTATAGTAGCACTTAGATCAGAGCATTTTGCAATATTGCAGGACAGACAAGACAAGCCAGGGTTAACCAACATTAACCTTATTGCTATGCCGGGAGAAGTGGATGCTCGGAAGTTCGTACAACGAAATAGTTTAATAAATAGTTGGTAAGGCGTAGGCCGAGAAGGGTGCACTCCGAACCAGGGTCGCGCATTAACCGCGTATAGCCGTAATATAAATCGATTAGACTTGGTGGATTAGTGCAATAATATACTATACCCTAGGATAAGTTAGTGCACGTCCTGGTAGACCTAGTAAAGAAAATAGCGTGACTATTCTTTACTGGCCTAAAGAGGCAACTTAGTAGCTGCGTGTGATATGTAAATATAATTTATATTAGGAATATAATTGTGCTATAATCCGAATATATGCAAGATAACTACGTATTAGATCGAGCTATTGACTTTGGTCTGTAAAAAAGCAAGGAATAGACCGGCAAGGCACGGAGGCAGAGGGAAGCTAAAGAAGAGGGGACGATTTTTCTTATAGCAAGAGTTCAGGTAGAAAAAAAAGGAGGCTTTAAATGATCAGGAATTAGGACTCTGATGCTGTATTTTACCCCTGAAATTTAACCCCTGAATCGGAACTACATAGCGCGATACTACTACGAGTATGACTACGTTTATAGACTTCTATGTTCTTGTCCTGCAACCCTAAACTCTAACCCCGCTGCGGGCCGTAGGGAAGAAAATAATTCAAGACGTGTGTTCGATATCGTCTATTCGACCTCGAATCCTAAGATAGTGCCTTCTGGGCTATAGTATTATCCCCACTATGGCGGCGGCAGCGGCGGCGATAATCATCTCGATGCTGCCATCTCCTCGTCGGTGTACTACCCCTAATTCCGTAGCCCTAGTTTCCCGAGCACCGGACGACGTAGAGGATATCGTAGACGTTAGGGGAGATACCCTAGTCGTAGAAGGTTCCGGGTTAGGATTGGGGTACGCCTTGTTATAGCACTATCTAAAGGCGATTGTCTAGTTTAGCCATACACCGCCAAAGGGTAGCCCTTCTATAGCACTATGCTAGCGGTAAGGGCATACTAACGTAATCTCTTCGGTAGTAGAGCTACGCTAAAACTACTAAGAAGATGCCTCACTAGCATAGCTAGAGTAGTAGGCAGTGACTTCTAGTGCCGCGGCGGTAGTAAAGCTATACTAGCTAGAGTACTCCGGGTACGGGTAGTCTAGCCTCTCCTCGAGTAGTAGCGTGCAGGCCTTGTATAACTCCGCGCCGTATAAGTCGAGGGCAGTCTTAAGGGCGGCCGTGGGCTTAGGTACGTTAAAGTAGGACGTGATATTCTCCGTGGCGCAATACTAGGGATTATTATTTTTCGTTAGTAACGTAGTCGGGAAGAGGTAAGAGACTTTAAGCCCCGCAACAACCGTAATAGCCTAGAGAAGAGGAATAATTGCCTTTATTGCTAATCGTTAATATAAACGACGCGGCGGCGTAAAGACGAGTTTAGTGTTTATAAAAAGCTAAATCCTTATATTAGATATAAAAGGGGAGGGATAAAACTACGCATTTATATCCTCGGGGTAGGCGTAAGTCCGATTCTACTAGGGTACTATAAATAGGTATATACTTTAGGGAGTAATATCCGCACGGCCTTAAAGCAAGTAATAGGGATACCTCTTAGCGTAACTACGACGGGACGCGGTCTACACTCTACTTGCTATACTATAGTTCGTTAAGTAACTTAGATATGGATTTGTCTTGGTTCCCTTAGCTAATAAAGTGCGATTAGGTAGTCTATAAACTGTTATAGATATATATTGCGTGTACATGTTACTGCAGGGGGGGCCGGCCATAGGACTAAACTATCCTCCAAAGCATACAATTTACTCGTCGAACCTAGAGTCTGCTCTATCGGGGTACTGCTCCTCCAAGGCGTTATGAACGGCCCTCAGGCAGTCCTCCTTGCGGTACCGCTCCATGTCCGGCCACCCGTGCTGGCGATAAATGTCCTGGACCATGCCCAACATGCCTTATTCGGAGGAAAAATTGGGTGCATCGGTGTCGTATAGCTGCCAGGGACTCACGGGCACAAAGTGCAGCCGCCGGTACTGGTCCTTGAGAAGCTCAAAGAAGTCAGGAATGGCCCAGGCAGGGGCGTTTCCGCGCCACGTATCGGCCTCGTCCTCGGGAGCATAGTCGTACGCATCGTCTGAGATGGGCTCTCGCGACGGGTCGAACCTAATCTTGTCCCCGGCATCGACCCAGTGCACAATTCCCAGCTCCGTGTCTAGAAGAAAGATGAAGTCGTCTTCCGGGCCATACGTCAGGCTAATGACGTGAGGAGGCACATCTTCGTAAAACGAAGCATTCTCTGAAACAACTCTGGCTTCCTCGGCAAGCTCTTCATTGTCTGGCAGCCGTTTGCCAATCGACTGCCAGTCAGCAAAGATGCACTTGGGGACCGCCTCGGGATGCTTGTGCTCGTCGGCAGACGAAATGTAGGGCAGATAGCGAAGCAGCGAAATGACTTTGTCCGTCTTGCCCAAGGGGCGCATATTTTCAACAGTAATAAACGGCCAACCATCTTTGGGCGGCTCCAAGACAAACGACTCCTTGAGGTACATTTTGCTAAGAAAGGCATAGTAGCCCCGCACAGCGGCGACAGTGGCCTCTTGGGAGTAGGTAATCTCGCTTAGCTCGGGCATCTTTTGCAGCGTTTGGATTGATAAATGCGAGAGGCGTTGACCGGGAGGGGGGAGGGAGTGCAGTCAGATCAAGGCGTGGCGACCTGCAAAATGCGTGTGAGAAGAGGGTAAAGGAGGGCAAGAATGAAGAGGGCAAGAAGGAAGAAAGCGAGAGGCTCGAGGGCATCTGGTCCACAGAAGTCATTTGCCGACAACATTAGCCGGCCTGCTCGATTAAGGCATTTACTCGTACGGATTACACATCCCTGTCATATGCAGGGCAGGAGTTGTGGCCCAAGCTCTCCGCTTTCCACGGCTGCAAGTGGCGCGTCTTGGCTTGTTTTTTATGCTTATTGCCAAGCTTATTGCCCGTAACTAGTTCACGGCCCGAACCGCGGAAGCTTGGTCGTGGCAAAGTCGACAACGTAGCACTGCCGCATGGAGTGTCAACGGTCAACAGACAAGGCATCAAAACCAATCAAATAGATAAAATTCATCGTCTTGTCATCTTCCCGCCCCTCTTGATTCTCCACGCAAGGATTTCCTCCCTCATCAGGCGTCGCCGAGACTATTGTTTCAGCTTGCGTCGAACAACAAGTGGTCTGCTTGGCATTAATAAACCTGTACAGGTTGATTTGTAAGTAATGCTACACCTACGTTGCGAAGCCTCCATCAACTGGGCCATTCTCGCGAGCCCACATTGTGGAACCCAGCTATGTCGAACACATGATGCTTGCATTTCGCGTGCGACCAACACCGTTGTACGTATTTCATTGACCCTGATGATGTATGTAGTGTAGAGACGAATATGGAAAATGCCGAAATGACTTGCAACTTTGTCATGGGCCGGTCCATTGGCATCCGTCTCCCGTCCTTGGTTTGCAGCATTGTTGTTGAACTGACTAGAGTAGCCTCGCTTCTGCCTTCGCACCGACATGCTACATGTATATATGCCTATCCACCAATTCACACTGTACCTTGACCGTTCACCAAGCCTTTATTCACACAACTGTAACAATGCGGCCACCAAGCGCGAGGACCGCCGCGATGTCCCTCCTCCTTGGAGCCCATCTCGTGCAGGCCGAATCAACCTCGACGGCACACAGGCCACAGAACCTGCTACTGATGACAATGACCCGTCACCAATCAGTGACCCCAACACCTACGACCCAGATCAATACGACTGCCCGCTGCCGTGCGTACACTATGCAAACATGCACAGCTGGATTCCATACCTTTCCGTGGAACGTCTGGGCCGCTGTAAGGAGCCCATGCTGCTGCAATTCTCCGTCACGCAGCCCCTAGACGATCCCAAGTCGACCGTCTTGATCCGCAGCTGCTTGCTTGGACCTCAGCCTCGCTTGTCTGCGACTCTCGCTCTCGCCGCCACTGATGTGCTGGTGGACAATCCCAAAATGGACAAGAATCTCTTCGAGGCAAGCATCGACTCCGCTCCAGCCTGCGCAGTCAAGGGCAGGGAAGTCGAGGGCGAGCTACGACTGGCCACAACCGTGGGCGGCAAAGGGGATAGTCGTCAAGCCGTCGGTCTGCTAGAGGGCATGCAAAAGTACTTTGAAGACAAGGACAATTGTGACGAGAGCTTCCTATTTGGGTACCACAATCAGACCGTTGCCGGAATCTACATTGGCCCCGGCCTCGGAAAGCCCACGGCCAAGTCGGCGCTTGAAGCGCTCGCTACTCAACTGGGGGCTACCTCTCATGCTGCAAACCACACCGTAGCCGAGCTTTGCGGCAGCGGGAGCCGGTCAGAGGGCATCCTTGGCATTTCCATCGACACGACGAGCGATATCGCTGCGGTTCAAAGGATGGCCCTGGGATGGAGCCGGGGCAAATGCAGCACCGCAGATGAGCATCTCAGGGGCTCTGGAAACCTCCCCAGTGTTAAGATTTGGAACATTGACGGCCTTAACAGCACCGTGAGCAATAATGGAACTTTATTAGTCTCCACGCTCCTGAAGAGAATGGTTACAAGCAAGGGGGAGACTATGCTACACCGACGAGAAACCTGCCACTATATCAAGGTCAACCCTGGTGATAGTTGCGGCTCTCTTGTTTCTCGATGTGCTATCTCTAACGCCGATTTCAACAAATATAACCCCAAACAAAATCTATGCTCAACGCTTGCGCCGGGCGACTATGTGTGTTGCTCGGCTGGCGACCTGTACGAGGAGCCGATGCCGGACCCACCTAAACCCGGTCCAGACGGCGCCTGCGCAATACACCTTATCCAGAACGGCGACTCGTGCGACAACATTGCCAGACTACACGGCGTCACGGTTGACGAGCTAGAAAAGTGGAATAAGGGCAAGACGTGGGCTTGGACTGAGTGTAGGGATATGCTTGTGGGCTATAATATGTGCATCAGTGACGGCTCAGCGCCGATGCCACCGCCGCAGCAAGGCACCCAATGCGGCCCGATGGTGCCCGGTACAAAACCTCCAAAGGATAAGTCTATATCGCTCGCTGACCTCAACCCTTGCCCTCTCAAGGCCTGCTGCAGCAACTGGGGCTTCTGTGGAGTGTTTCCGGCGCATTGCGACGTCCACGCGCCACTGGGCGGCGGCCCCGGCAGCAAGGAAAAGGGCTACCAAAACACTTGCGTCTCTAACTGCGGTAAGGAAATCAAGGAGAACTCGGGGCCACCTAGTTCCTTTCAACGGATCGGCTACTACGAGGCTTTTGGAATGAAGCGCGACTGTCTGTGGCTAAAGTCGAAAAACGCAAACACTGACGGGTCATATACGCATATGCACTGGGGCTTTGCCGATATTGATCCTAAAACCTGGAAGCCCGTTATTAACGAGGGCAAGGATCAGTGGGAAGACTTTAAAAAGCTGCCAAATATGAAGCGCATCATCTCTCTAGGCGGCTGGGCGTACTCGACCGAACCCGCGACATACGATATTATCCGCCGGGCTATTATTGACAATCGCGAAACTTTTGCCAACAACCTGGCGCAGTTTGTAGAGGATGAGGGAATCGACGGTGTTGATATTGATTGGGAGTACCCTGGTGTGAGTTTCTCCATTTCTACAAGTTATCGCAGCTTTGCTTACCAGACACTAGGCGCCAGATATTTACGTCGGCGATAAGCCTATCGGCCAGAAATCCGACGGCGTCAACTACCTTAAGTTTCTGACCATTCTGAAAAAGAGGCTCGGCTCAGGAAAGTCAGCGTCGATTGCCGCGCCAGCATCATACTGGTACCTCAAGGCGTTTCCTATTGACAGAATTGCGTCCGTGATTGACTACATTGTCTACATGACATACGATTTGCATGGCCAGTGGGACGCTGGTAACCCAAATGCCTATGACTCTTGCCCATCCGGCAGATGCATTCGAAGTCACGGTGAGATGCCGGCTGCTGCTCGCTGTATGGTGATTCGGTTGCTGACATTCCCAACGCTAGTCAACTTGACCGAAACACATAATACCCTTGTGATGAGTATGTCGCCCGATTCGTCCTGCTGTCACTCCATACCATACGCAAAGATGTGCGCTGACTAGAGCTTTGTAGTCACCAAAGCGGGTGTGCCCAACAACAAGGTCTTTGTTGGCGAGGCTAGCTACGGGAGATCGTTCCGCATGGCTCAGGAAGGGTGCTGGGGCCCCATGTGCGACTTTACGGGATCTCGGTCTGAATCAAATGCGAATCCGGGCCGGTGCACAAACACAGGCGGTTATCTTGCCTATGCCGAGATCAACGAGATCCTAAAGAGTGGTGGCGGCAACGTCCAGACCTTTCACGACGGCGAATCCAACACCGATGTCCTGCTGTACAAAGGAGACTATGTCAGCTACACGACTTCAACAACCAAGGACACGCGCCGAGAGAATTAGAAGCGTCTGAATTTTGCCGGCACCATTGACTGGGCTGTGGACCTGCAGGCTTTTACGGCAGACGACATGAACAATATCCCCGATAAGCCAACAGAGGGCGAGGGATGCATCGCGGGAGATGATGACACGCTCAACTCGGCCGAGCTATGCGAGTTTGCGTGCTCCTACGGATTTTGTCCAGAATCCCTATGTACCTGTGTCGAGAGAGGTAAGGTTCCAAACTTCTTGCCCGAACAAAAGGGGCTCGAGGTGGCAGCTTGGGACGATTTCGACGTCGACATGAACCGCCTGTGTAAGTTTTCGTGCAAGTACGGCTACTGCCCAGAGGACGTGTGCAGAACCGTCTCGACCGAGGCCGACGAAGAAGAGGGTGGGGAAGACGTCAGCACATACCACGACCTCTCTTCCGCCAGGTGGCAGCACGTAGGCAAGTATCACGTCTTTGAAAACCCCAAGTTCAGACAGACGTCCGTCAACCAATGCAAGGGGTTTTGCAAAGAACAGACTAACGAGGCTAAAAAAGAGGGAAGAGTCACCAACTATGGCTATATGGGATTCTTCCCCCTAGACAAGCCGATCCCATGGGATGCCCCCTCGGGGATGCCCAGCCGCATCGCCGGTAGACGGTATGTATGCGATCACATGCTCATCAACGAGATTGCAGATACTGTTTTAGAAGCAATGCCCATGATTGCTCAGGTATGTCTTTTATTTATCCGGCTCCGGTTCGAGAAGAAGTACTTTTATTCTTACTAAATGGCTCGCTAGATTGGGTGCTATATCCTTATGTCGGCCGTCAAGCTTGTGCTCGACGTTGGACTACAGTTCATCCCTGGTGTTGGAAAGGCTCTTGATGCCGGCTTAGGTATATGTCTGCTAATTCTTTTTTTCTTCTTTTTCTTTTTCAATTCTGATTTTCCTGGTGCTTCTCTCTCCTTCCACCCACCACCACGTCACTAACATCAGTTGAATGATAGACATGGCCACCACGGCTGCGCAAATGGCATCATACCTCTACCCCGAAGCGGAAGACCCCGAGGGAGCATTTTCTTGGTGGTTGAGCCCCTGTGGCGGGACCAATCTTATGCCGGATAGCTGTCGCTATGAGCGAGGCCCGAATCCCGTAAAATGCGTGATCAATTGATATATGACTATATGACTCTTCTAGCTCCCCAGGGAGCCTGGAAAAGGGATTCCTTTTATCCTTGCAGCTATAGCTTATCCAGGCTATTTCCGGGCCTGCCGGATCCGGGTCTTCCGGATCCGGGTCTATAGGGTCTCCCTGGCCTGCCGCATCCGGGTCTGCCGGATCCGGGTCTGCTGGGTCTCCCGGGTCTTAGTCGTCAACCAGTCTATCCGACAATAACATCAAGAAAGTCTTTGGCATCCTCAACCAGGTGGCCGATGGCGTATCAAGCTTCAAGCCGCCGGCAAAAATCAAGAAGAGCGGCGGCAAGAAAGGCGACAGTGGCAATCCGAACAACCCAGACAAACCCCGTTCCGGCGGCAAAGCAGGTGGTAAGAAAAGCGGCAAAAAGAAGTGCGACGTCAAACCAGCTCAGGCCACTAGGCGAATAGGCCAGTACAAAAACGCGGTCCGTTTGCAATACTACCAAAACGACAAGACAGTCATGCACGACAAGATCATCACGTCAATTGCATATCACAGAAACGCCAAACCCAGCAAGGTGGCAACCAGCTACGACCGAAAATTTACACAGGCTTGCTACCACTATAGCTCTGCCATCAGCGTTAGCCCGCAGTGGTCGGAACTTACTTGCCCTCCCGAGGCGGCCAAGACCAAGTGGAGGTACGACGGCGCCGCGACCAACGTCTAGGCGGCACAGCACCGAGGCGAGAGCTAGACCGCCACCGACCACAGGGCGCACAAGTCGCAATATAACAGAGACGAGTACCCTCCGGCCCATCTCATAGGTCCCAACGAGCCAGCCTGGAAAAACAGCGGAAACCCCAAGGGTGGCGGTCAACTCGTGCGCTACGTTCCCGCGTAGGAGAACCAACAGGCCGGAAAGATATAGAAGGGCACGTGCTTCAAGGGCCCCATCAAAGAGCTATCAGATATAGACGTGTTAAACAGAATCGACAAGGCTCCCAAGAATAAGAAAACCACCATTGTCGACAACCCCAGCACACGCGGATCCATGCCGAGATCACTATCACGCAGCGGCCCGTCTTCACCATTGACACTTGGGGTCATGCGCGACGTCCTCTCTCTCGAGACGGCCTAGATAGAAACCCTTGTTGGCCATCAAAGATTGCCATAAAAGACCCAGGTTTTGCCCTCCTAACGTACGACCCATTTTATAACAACGCTCAGCTACCTTATACCTACTCTTCGGCCTATGATCCGCCTTCAAATAGAGAATAATTAGTGCCTAAGCCGGTGATCAGCGGGGTAGAATATTTGCCGAGTCCATTCTCTGCGGCTTCTACGGAGTATAGTCACGCAACTAGCAAGCCATTATATAGTGGTCTTCATGGTCGAGTAGCTGCTAAGTTAATAAGCGCAATTATTAAATATCATGCCACTAGAAGCACCTGGAAAATGCTAGACGCCTAAGCGCTCAAAGAAGAATATTGCTTTATGTTGCCACCAAATTGAGTGTATAATTTCTGAGGATGTCTCTCATTTTGGTCCGTTACCGTCTTATTGTATGTAGGGACTAGGGAACGGCCGAGATAGCCTAACAATAGATTAGCAGGTGTCTTTCCACAACTATACCCTCTCAATCACAATGAAACATGATGTCAGTTGCTTTGTAACCCCAATAGGTTTTAAGAATCTGTCTACGATTTTTTTATATTTTGTTTTATATATTTTAGCGACATTGAGATTAGCCGACCTGCAAGAGGGGGTCAAACGTCAAATCTAGAAAGACATGCCTTCAAGCATGGCCGTGTTAATTAGTCATAATGAATGAGAGAAGTAGGGTCGCCGTAGCCTCACTAAAATGAGATAAGGCATAGCTGCGTGAGGAGAAAAGTGGCTTAGGCCAGATGCGCAAAACACCCAAGCACATGTCTTGAAAGTGTGCTGACGTCTAGAGTACAATGCCGGCATCTTGAACGCTATCGTCTCGGCACCTGGAATGACGCCTACCGCTGACAGCTTAGTTATTATACACGTATTCCAATAAGGTAGATCGGGGGACACCAAGTAAGCAACCTATGCTGCCATGACCGAGGCTGTTCAAGAGCAGCGCGGTCTTGCTGGGGATGACCTGGTCATCAGCGTGTGCACAAACACCCCAGAGGACTGGGGCATGGGTTCTCGCCACGCGCAACTTATCAATGGCGACCTTTAATTAGGCAGAAAAGAAAGAGAATACAGTTTGATAGTCTGGAAAGCGCTGTTGCGTCCACCGAATATGGCGGGAGGCGGCCGCTTTTGGTGGTCTCGAGAGCAATCCGATGGCATTGGATGACGTGAACAGCGGCACAGTGTGGCAGCTTCGTAGGTGGTTGTGGACTTGCGACGGCTCCCGTCACGTGTACAGAGGCTCCGCCCCCAGGGCCGTCCAGCGCTTCCTCTCCACTTTCATCACACACTACGGACTACTCCGTACGGAGATCCATCATCTTCTCACCTGAGCCTCCTCGATTCCCCTGTCCGGTTGCTATTCAACGGTCTGTTCCTCGTCACACGCCGCGTGCGCTGTCCCGTACGGCCCCTGACGTCGCTCGACTTCTTGACTCTCGGCCTGTGATCAGTACTTGTACCGCTCTCCTCTCCTTGATTGCTCAAACCCCCGCCGTCCGCCATGTCCTCGCCAAATCTTCTCGGCCCAATTCCACGGGCCTGTGAAGTGTGCCACCGCAAAGACCGCCTCCTCCGCTGTTCAGGCTGCCAGGTCATCTACTACTGCGGCAGAGACCACCAGGCATCCGATCGAGACTGCCACAAGAGGGGGTGCGTGGCGGTCAAGAGCGCGCGTGCTCATTTAGAGCGGGAGGAGCAGAAGCTACGCGACATGCCGGGCGATATGTTCATGGTACCCAACGTCTTTGAGAACGGGGTCGGCCGCTTTTGGGGTATCGTCGAGACGCGTCCGTACATGCGCGCGCGCTATGGACTGGTGGATGCTCTGCTCCAGAACTTTGGTTCTGCCGGAGGGCGCGTTGATGTGGTCCAGACTGCTCTAGACCACCTCCTGGGTATGCTGCGGCTGTGTCGCTCGGACAACATGGGCCTCCGCGACCTGATCCCGCCATTGTACATCCGCCTAGGTAGGGACCAAGAGGCCTATGATTTCATGAAGTGGTATGCGACTACCGGGCAGGACTCGCATTACGACTGGGGTGACATAGATCTGCCGTTCCTGGACGTCAAAGATGCCGACGTGCTTGAGTCACCGAAGGGAATGTGGTCGAACAGCAGGTGGCTCGCCATGAGCCACTCTGCTGCTGTGGCACTGGTCAAGGTGCGAGCCCTGCTCAATGTGCAGGCTATTCAGAACGCAAAAAGGGCGCTCCGTGGCACCGTACCACAGGAGATTGTTGATTGCATTTGTGGTTGGCTTGTTGGTAGCGTCGTGGAGTCACGTCGCAAGGTTCTCATGGGCGGCACGGAGGAGATCGCACGACTTGTCGACACGATCAAGGGCCAAATAAGACAGATTTACAGGTCCATCGACCAGTACAATCCCCACTTCTGGAGATCCATGCTCAACGATCCAGCTGCTGCCATTGCCGCCAGGCCTGGGCCGTACTCGCCTCGGACGCAGGAAGAGGCTTGTTTGATGCTTGGCTATAACTTTGCCGCGTGGGCTGAGACGCCTGGGGCGATCGACATGATCAGGACTCTGAGCCGGGCATCCAGTACTGTCATCTAGGTTAGACTCAGCATTGAGCTCTGAGAGGTAAGATCTGCGTCCACCCACAGATCGACCACTTACTGACATGTTGATCTTGATCTGCAGCGTTACGTCCAACGAGACCGGCATCGGAGGCTTACGTTTTCGTTTGGAAAAAGACTGGCGAAAAGGGCAGACGGGAGGTCGAAGGAATCCTCTGTCCTCCATCCTTTTGGTGCCGCGACACCACACGATCAACCAGGCTACTGAGGCTACACGGGGAATTGGAATTTGCTGGATTGTCAAGGATGCGTCTTCCCTGTCACGACAGTTGACTCAGTCAAGGATTAGGATTAGGGACTTGAACAGAGAAGTACGCGAACGCTCCGGTGAGCCTCCAGCTGATTGGGCGAAGACAGCACCATGAGAAAGGTCTTGCTGCTCTCGAAGGGGTTGAGCGGGCTATGGGTAGAGAATTACGCACACAGAACTCGGAGGTAGCAAGATGAATAGATGTAACTCTGTACGACCCAAGCATCGGATATAACATCAGTGGTGAGCTATAGTCAGGGGATGGTATTAAACTACGCTGTCCTGTTAGAGGCCTCCTTCATTGCTATTCCAAACGGATCTGCTAGCTCCACCAACGTCTCCCACAGCCTTGCCTTCTCACATTAATAAACTTACATTCCCCTCTGCCGCTATCGCTTCCTACCATACGTGTTAAAGCCGGCGATGGCCCCTGGTTAGGGCTCACCAACTGCGTTAAACCAACCTGATGCAATGGCTTTGTTCTCTATATTAGTGTATGAAAACCGTTTCGAGGAAGGCTACGCTCACACTCAAAAACAAGTAATATGAAACTGTTATTATGGCAAGGTCGCGGTGTGGCCATGAGCAGACGGTGACAAGAGCCTCAATAGCGCTAAATCTCAAAGGTGGCTATAGCTTGTGGACGATGCTATCCTTAGTCCACCTCCTTAAACTCTTTCCATAAAAGTAAAACATAACCGCAAACAGGCACCACATAAATGTGAGGGCCATATTCACCATAAAGGCGTTAACAAATCTAGAACAACGAGCGTTAGAAGGGTCTTTATTTTTGTACCCGGGGTCGTGGACAATTAGAGGTAAGACTTACCCATTTGCTTCTGTCCAGGGTGTAAGAAATCGTCCCATTCCATAACCCCACAGGTTTTTATTAACCGTAATGGCCACGAACAGCGAACCGGCGACGGGCTTGTAACTGTCAACCGCGTAGGTGCTGCTAATACTTGGCAGGCCGGCGACTTGGATACCCGCACAAGAATAACCGAGGACCACAATGACGGGCCATGGCCACTTGCGCTGGTAGCCGACTGCTGTAATGATGTGGCCAAAAGCCATGATCAGCACATATGGGATCATCGCGGGGAGGCGCATCTCCGGCTCGCGAATGCCATTGTTCCGTGCCGTTGCACGGGCAGAAACCCAGTCGCTGAAAGGACCCGCTGTAGCAAGGCCAAGCAGGGCTCCGACAAAGAGAGAGAAGTTGGTGAAACCTGTTCTACCGTGTTAGTATCATCGATAGTTGTAATCGCAATGTTCCTGCGCATACCAATTGATTGTGCGCTCAAATTATACGGAGGCGCCGAAAAGACTTGGGTTTGGGTAAGATTGAGGATCAAAATGAAGCTACAGCTCCAGCTGACGATAAAAGACGCAAAAATAACAATTGGAAAAGAGAAAAGTTTCCAGGGAATCCAGAAGCCGAGCATGATTGATCGAAACGGAGACGGGTTTGGTTGAAAAGGCCACCACTGCTGACGACACGGTGTACCCTTCCCAAGGCAAGGATCTCGCGCGGAGTTCACATTTGCCTGACTTCCATTGAAGCCATTCTTGGGCTTTTCGTTTGACCTCTCTTCGTTGTGCACAATCGCTGTGGCCTTTGGCGAGGCCTCTGGTTCCGGGGGCTCGCCTTCAGAAGTCTCCACGCGACTGAACATGGTCTCTGGAAAGCCAAAGACAATTACGACGAGAGAGAAGCCGGTCATGGCGGCATTAAGCCACCAAAAAGACGGCCATCCGCTATGATCGGCCATTGTTCCTGCAACGATGGGACCAACCTAGAAATATTAGCTTGCTCAGAGTGCCAATCTCCCAAGTTTGTCAACGTACGATCAATGCTCCGGTGTACAAGACCCAGTACATTGTGTTCCATTTCCCACGGTCATGCAGGAAGAAGATGTCGGCAATGATGCTAGGCTGAACTGTCTCTCCGGGACCTGCTCCAATGCCACTCAAGCTATGTCATGTTCAGTGGGTGGCCGGGCGTTCGGTATGTGGCTGCGCGTCTTACATGGCAGCTCCCATGAAGCTATTGTACGTAGTTGCCTTTGCTCGCCAAATATGAGAAGCCAAGCACACCATTTGAGAAGCAATCAGAACAGGACGTCGGCCGAAAGTAGTGGATATCGGAACCCTTTACAATGTCACGTCAGTGATTTCCCATCGCTTAGCTCTCGCGTACATGTACGTGGTCCACTTACCAGAAGAAGTTGCTGAACCCAAGAACTAAAATGGTAACTCCGGTGAACTGAATAACATCGGCCAATGACCTGCTGTAGTCTTCCATGAGGTATCCAAACATCGTACTGAGAGCCAGGGGCGCGAATCCTTGAGTGAAGCTCATGATAGATACGGCGATGAGAGCCGAAAGCTTCCACGCCGTAGTCCAGTTGAGGGGATCATGGGGATCATCCGAGGGCTGGGGTACAAGGACTCGGTGAGAACTGTCCTCACTTTTCATAAAGTGATGGCTACCTATGTCCGCCATGATCTCGGTGCCGGGAATGATTTCAATGTGCAGCTCATTCTGGATCTGCTCTAGCTCCTATGAAGCGAAGCTTGTCAGATACCTAGACGACGAGTCTTGACTACTCAGTTTTTCTGACATACCTCGCGGTGAGATTCTGCCTGCATCTTGGGTATGTAGTGGATGTCAAGCTGCCGCATGAGCGCGCGGTTCAGTCTGGTACATGTAGCGGTTCGAGTAGATCAAGATGAACGACGGGGACATTGAAGCATTTGACGTCGCATTATATGAGTCTCTTGGGGAAACTGAGTCCAAAGCCAGGTCTTATTGACGTAGGAATGAACAGATCCATGCCTGCTCGGGGGCCTTCGGATCTCTGCTTTGGCCAATTCATGCTCGCGAGTCAGACGAACCGTAGAACTCTATTTCGGAATCCTAAAAGAATTTCCGAGATCCCGGCCTCCCTTGTGATTGCCAAGTCCTGCCGAAAAGCCGCCAATACAAAGATACCCTATCACATCACCTGCCCCACAACCTCATCGACGACTTACGAGTACTCGTACGAGTAGGACCATGTTCGTGATGTACCCCAGATTCCCTGGACCAGGTACCCCAGATTCCCCGCGTGCGATCCTTTGACGGGATCCACCATGGTCATGGCCATGACCCCCCCGCCTTTGCAAATCCACTTTCCCTGCCACGACGCCACCATTGAAACTCACTCAATAAAGATAAGAGTCCGGAAAGCTTCCGAAATTATCATGACGAGATACCATCTGGCAATTTGAAACTTTGTCCGACATGCTTGTGCAGATATTGGAGGGGTGCTCTATTCAATAAAACCCCCACGGACCACATTGGAATCCATTGTACTCCGTATCAGCGCGTACCAGTACACCACAACTTCCTCTTCCTTGCCTTCTGCATTTGCACCACAATCTTCCATCATGGCGCTGCCTACTAACATCGTCACAGAGGCACTCGTTGTTCACAAGCCGGGTGGCAAGTTCGAGATGAAAAGTATCATTCTCGATGAAGTGCGCACCGACGAAGTGCTTGTGGAAATGAAGTACTCTGGTATTTGCCATACTGTCGGTTCTACTAAGCCGGTCTCGATTTAATCAATTACTTACGGATGCCTTGCAGGATATCCTTCTCCAAGCAGGCTTGTTGCCAGGAGTTGAGTACCCGGCAATTTTCGGCCATGAAGGCGCAGGCATCATACGAGCCTTGGGCAGTGACGTCAAGGACAAATCCCTACGAGTTGGCGATCACGTCCTTCTCTCCTTTAACGTCTGTGGGAAATGCAAGCAGTGCATCGCTGATAATCCTTCCTGCTGCCACATCCACTCCCCGGTGAACGTCGGCTCAGTTCGCCTTTCTGATGGCTCTACGCCGGCAAGGCTTGAAGACGGAACGTCAGTTCGCAGCCAATGTTTTGGACAGTCCTCTTTTTCTCGCATGTCCGTCGTGGCCGAGAGAAGCGTGGTAAAATGTCCCTACCCCGAGTCGCTTCCTTACTACGCGCCTCTTGGCTGTGGCTTCCAGACTGGAGCGGGCACCGTGCTCAATGCTCTCAAGCCAGACAAAACCAAATCGGTTGTGATCTTCGGGGTTGGAAGTGTCGGCATAGCAGCGCTGATGGCGGCTGCATATCTTCAAGTCAAGCAACTCGTGGCCGTAGATGTCGTCGATGAAAAGCTCGCGATCGCAAAGGGGTTTGGTGCCACAGATACAATAAACTCCAGAACATGTGGAGAAGGGGGTGTTGAGGCAAAGATCCGAGACATCACGAACGGAGGGGCTGATTTTGCTATTGATTGCACCGGAATGATCCCCGTCATTGAGTCGCTGTTCGGATGTCTGGCTCCAAGAGGCACTGCAACATCGGTTGGCGTTCCACCACCGAATAGCGTCGTCAGAATTGAGCCTCAATCTTTTCTACTTGAAAACAAGACGTATATCGGAGTCGTTGAAGGCGGTTCTCACCCGCAGAAGGTCAGTACTTGTATCCTTTTTTCCTTCAGCTGCTCCTACTAACATTACTTGCATGGCCAGTTCATTCCCCAGTTAATGACGCTTCACCGACAAGGGCACTTCCCTGTGGACAAATTGTGTAAAGTCTACTCTGTGAAAGATTTTGAGACTGCATTGGAGGATCTACGGCAAGGAAATGTGAGTTGATTCCTTTCTCCTTAAAGGCTGTTCGCTCTTTGCTAACAATAGAGCTTGTAGGTGGTGAAGCCTATCATTCATTGGGATTGATGGAGAATTCATTCAGTTTCCGGGATGACTTCATAGTTCTATACAAATTTATACGCCGTACTTTTTAGAGAAATGTTCACAACTAACACAACAATGACGAAAGCTTTGCCCTAACCGAACTCTCCTCCACTCGAGAGCACAATATTAAGCAAAATCAGACAATCCGTGGACAAACCAGCTCCAGCAAAATCCAGCGGGTCTCGCCTCGCCATCCATTCGGACTTGTGGGGGAATAAACCTGCTAAGGATTCACAAGGAGCTCGTACCGTGGCAAGAGATTTCTGTAGATCCGGATTGACTCACATGGCCTAAGCGAGGGGTTTAAAGGGCAGGCCCTGTTGGGCTCGCTCGTATATTCGTGTTAATGGTGTATTTCATATCTGTCTTATTGCGGCTATCTATGCTTAGTATGCTAATTGCTAATGCAGAGTCCGAAAACTCAATCTCTTGCAACTTTTCCTTAGCAGGCAGTGTATCTGTACACTTCGACAGCAAATCGGCTTGCTCCCTCCGTAGCCTTGTTTGTCGCCGGCGTATCGCTGCTAAATACCCGGTCACCTTTCGTTCTCGGCCGATGATCCTCTAGAGTTGGTGTGAAATTCTGCATTAGTGAGTACACCTTTCTTATCACTGCCTTATACTCGACGGCGAAAATATAGCTCTCTGCCATAGAGCCCGCCATCTACCTCTCTACCGTGTCTTTCCTAGTCCGCTTTGAACCCGGATCGCCGACGTCTACCACGATGGGTACACTGTCCGCGACAACGATACGACGGCACCGACGGGAAGCTGGCTGGCTACAGACCGACTCTGGCTAAACCACCGAGGGTCCATGAAAGAGGGATCAGGCCAGATTATGACCCCGACGATCATGTAGGCTAGCTTTCCTCCTGGTCAAAGATACTCGCCCAACTCGGACCGCACATCAGGCGACTGCCTCTCCTCTGCAAAGTATTTTGGATGCTTAACAAGCCGGAGACCTTTCAGCGACGACGTCTGGAAGCGGAATGACGATCCGTTGCCGTCACCGCGCAGGGTCGATGCGATCTTGCTTAGGCCTACGGCGATAACTAGGCTATGGGAGGACTGTACTAGCGCCGCAAAGTCTGAAATCGCAAGCGCCTCAACCGAATGCGAAGCGAGCGCCTTTGGATCGTCGGGTGTGAATAAGCTTGAAGGGTCTTTGTTAGTCTTGGGCGATGCGACCGAGACACTTGTCGGCGTCCGTGGCATGAAGTACGCGACGGGGATCCAAGACAATGAACGGCGAATCAGACATTTCGGCATTTGATAATAATGATGTTGAGATGGCAAAAACAATTGGAAGCGGACTTGGAGCGCGAGGCGTACGAGTGTTTAGTTGACGAGGGGCAGACCGCTTGAGCTGTCAGTTGTCTGAAATGGACATGGGTTCTGTTGACTGTGGAGGCAACAAAATGTTCTCCATTGAAGAGACACGGTTGGTGTCGGCAGTGGGCTTTTCTCCTCATTTCGAGTCCGACTTGTCCAATTTCTGTGCACAACGATGGATGGCAATGCTGACTTGGGAATACAGAATTGGGGTCCGTCATCCCGGGAGATAGACTTGCAGCAGTAAAGGAGACGATCAGGCTAAGGCGCTTTGCTACTGTCGAGGACGTGGCGGAGCAGGTCAAGACATTCGTGACATCAAAGTCTGTGACGCGGCAGAATGCGGTCATTGATGCAGGATTTAGCTTGTAACTAGTTGCATAAACATTGCACGCACATGGTACGGGGCTATACCTTCAGAGGGCCAGCTTTCCATGTCTTGAACACTCAAGTCTCGGTGACTGCTGCCCACTCGTGCACATTCTTCAGGCCCTCGATGCCACTCTTATCTCCGCTGTCCAAGAAACCAGCCACCACGCCGCTCGGGTCCCACTTCTTTCGGATCTCCATGAGCTTTCGACCTTGCTCATCTCCCCAAAATCTGGTACGCCGAACTTGGAAGTCCGAGTCGCCCAGATAAGCGCCGTCGGAGTGCTTCTCCGCCGCCTCAAAGATCTTCCGTACCCAAGTCTGGCACTGGCGATCCTCAGACTCATCCTCCCAGATGGAGTAGGTGGCGAAGTAGTGGTCTGTCTGCATGGAGAGCGCCATATCCTTCATCGTGCCGACTTGAGCGCTGCGACTTGAGCCGGGAGCCATAGAGTACCACAGTGTGAAGGACTTCTTCGATGGCAAGGTAGTAAAGGCCGCCTCCATGACCGAAACGACGTCAGCATCGTTTCTAATGTAGCAATTATCGACACAGTATCGGTGCCCAACTGGGTTCGCGGCATGTTGATCATCATACTCCTGGGCCAGTGAAGTCTCCTTGCAGAACCATTTGACGGTGTGGGCGGCAGGTGCCGAGTCTTCTGCTGGCTGCAGCGCGGCCCGCGCTTCGGCTTCGCTATTCTTGAAGGTAACTAAGAGGACCATGATGCGTAGATCAGAGTGCCCTGGCGGATAGCTTGCGACAGCCGCGATCTCAGTGCTCTCGTCGAATTGGGGTGCAATCTAGGAGCCAGCTTAGCACGAGCGCTTTGCGCCAGATTCCAGGTTCCTACCCCAATCACCCATTCCATGGCCTTTCTGTAATCGGCTTTCTCATAAAAGTATGCGGAAGACCGCACATGGGTGAAAGAGGGCATAGTTTGAAGATGAAATTGTGTTACAATGGCAGGGAATCCTTTGGGTGAGTCGTCCCGTCAGCAACGCACGTCGATTGCGACCTGGCTGCCCAGGAAGTCATCTTACCAGGACCAGCACCACGAGCTGCCCAGAAGAGGTCGCTGTTGTTCTTCTCATCGCAGTGGAGCTGTTTCCCATCTGCCGTCACGACGTCGACGGCCACCATCATCTCACAAGCAAAGCCCCAATTCTGTGTTGGCGCCAGAAGCCGTCAGCTCAGCGCATGGAAGAAGACCCGGAGCTGAAGGGTGGGACGGGGTGCTCACTTTGCAGTTCCATCCCATGCCACCTTGCAAGAGGAAGCCTCCCAGCGCAACTTCCGGACAGTGGCCGCCTGGGAACATGCGTCCCCGGGCGCCGAGCAGCCTGTTGACGAGCCTACCAGTAGTGCTGGGTGACACGCTTACCACACCAGTGCTGTCGTCCAGTGAGAACTCATGGTGCTTCGCCAAGTCGATCAAAATCGTCCCTTCTCGGACGCTCCAAGCGGCCCAGCTATGTCCGCCGGACCGAACCGCCACACGGCAGCCCAGCTCGTTGGCGAGACGGACGGCTTGGACAATGTGGCCCTCGTTGGTAGCCTCAACCACGGCGAGAGGGTAGCGGGATGGGCGACGGTGGTTGAAGACGCGCCCAACTCGCGCGTTCTCGTAGGCTATGCCGTCCTGCCAGATGATGGGGAAGTTTGGCGGTAGGTTTTGGTGAGTAGAGGGGTGCATGGTGCTGCCCAAGGCGTTGACGTCAACGGAGGGGTGATGTGTGGAAGGGACAAGGAGGATTTGGGAGTGGCAATTCTGCTGTCGAGGCTCGGAGCTGTTGATTGGGCCTGGCCTGCTTTGCAATAAAAAAGAGTCATGTGTCAGTCATGTGTCAGTCCCGCCAGTTCAATGTACTGTACGGATTACGGAGTCCGTAGTATTACAAGTATGTGTGCAAAGGTGATGATGGCCATGTCCGGGTGATGAGGGGACCTCGTGGGGGAGGAAAAGTCCCGCTTGTCCCGCAATTGGAAGTCTGCCGTCCCACATCTCGGTTGTCTCAGTGGACCCCATCCGTCCATCTCCCGTCATCCAGACCTCGATGGCGAGGGTCCGCGCGGCAACCTCAATCCAAAGAGTCAAGACAGGAATACCGCCTGCTGGGCAGGGGCTGCCACGACATATGAGAGCTCTTTGGCAGCCCGCATCATCATGGGGTTTGCCTCGGGTGCTGCAGAGTGCCTTGCCTCGTTGACATAGCCGGCATCTTCTTTCTTCATGAACGAGGCTCCATCATGGTGTAAGCATCTTCGCAGCGTTGTCCCACGGGTTCTTTATTCCGTTTCTGACTTTGAGCTTTGCAGCAGCTACACTGCGGCTCTCTCAGCCGGCGTAGGGTGTGGCATCCTCGTCGCTGGTCTGATCGCCATCAGCCTGGATTGGCGGTACATTTATTGAGTTTCGGTGTCTCTGATCGGCGCCTGCACCATCCTGGTCGTGTTCACCCTTCCTGAAACCGAGTTTAACCGTGCAGCCGGCATGGCTAGAGTTGGAGCCAGGGCCACCTTGGAGTCCGACTTGGTAGCCGAAGGCCACATCAAGGAGGGCCGAGATCCCGAGGTCGCGCAAGCCGAGTTCTCATCTGCAGACGCGAGCTGCGTGCCTCCAAAGAAACGCTCGTTCCTCCAGAACATGCGCATTTATACTGGAGTGTACACTCAAGAGAGCCCTCTGAAGCTACTTGTTCGTCCGGTCGTTCTTCTCGCTCTCCCCTCCGTTCTCTGGGCCACCCTGGTCATGTCAGTCACTATCGGCTTTCTGGTAGCAATCAGTTCCAACTTTGCCGGCGCCTTTGCGACTGCTTACGGCTTCGCTCCTTGGCAATCCGGGCTGTGCTTATATGATCCATCATTGGCTCGCTAATTGCCGTCTTCTTCGGTGGCAAGTTCACGGACACGATTGCTGACCACCTCACCAGACGCAACGGCGGTGTTCGAGAGCCCGAGATGCATCTCCCTGCAATCGCTGTCTCCCTGGTCACTGCTCCCCTTGCTCTTGTACTCTATGGATTAGGTATTGGGAAAGGCTTGCATTGGATGGTTTCACCCTTGGACTAGGATTCCGTGAGTTTCCCCATGTCATGGTTGTTACGAGGAGGCTTGTGAGCTGACGCTGGGAGCCATAGTCAAGTTTTCCATCGTCCAGTCCACCATGTGACTCTTGTCTACACTATAGATGCTCATCGCCCAGTAGCCGGTGAGATAAAGATTACGCAGCTGGGCTTCAAAGGTGGGTTGATCTTCCTGGTGCATGAAATTACAGGCCCGCCGTTGACCTGCTCTCGCTTACCTGCAGCTGCCTTTGGCTTTCCGCTGTCCTTTTATACCAACCCTTAGATCGCCCAAAGTGGCTACGCTAATTTCTTTGGGGCCATAGCAGGCATCTCCGGCGAAGTCATTCTACTCTGGGTCCCGATGTACATCTTTGGAAAGCGCATTGGGCATTCGTCGTGGCGCTGGGGCTTTGTTAGGCGCCTGGCACAATGGCACGCGGATCGCGAGGTTGGAGAGTAGGCAGAGTGGCGGTTGGAGGTAGACCTCTGGTGCTGGCCACCGTCTCTTCGGTCAATGTGCCGCATTGGAGAGTGATGTCGATGGAGCGCATGTATGTGGCCGAAGTTTGTGTCTGAATTCGCTGGAATTGTCTATTTTCACTCTGTATTGTCAATGGGTACGATATGAAGGACGTCTCATTGAGTTGAATATCTACTGCTTCTTACACTCAGGAAAGGGTCAACCTACACGCATGCCTCATGTGATAGTCACGCACATATGAAAGCTCATTGAAGCTGAGCTTGCAGCAGAGGTAATGCAAAAACGCCTGACGGCATTGGGAGCACGGTACAAGGTACTGCATTTCCATCCGAGCTCTCGCGTTACATACATGCAAATCGCTGAATGCGAATCAGCAACTTAGGCCAGGGTAGGCCACGGCACGTCGGGGGCAAGCCGCTCTGGCTCTCTGAGTGGCGGCGGGCGCGTGGGCCGT
The DNA here is from genome assembly GCA_000750105.3 of Tolypocladium sp. Sup5 PDA-1. Lineage (NCBI taxonomy): Eukaryota > Fungi > Ascomycota > Sordariomycetes > Hypocreales > Ophiocordycipitaceae > Tolypocladium > Tolypocladium sp. Sup5 PDA-1. The sequence continues at coordinate 58,955 of JPHH03000016.1, forward strand.
GACCCGTCTGGGGAATTACGCCAGATGCAACCCCACGTCGACTCGACACTCGACAAGGCCTCCGTGATTTACATTGGGACGGGGATCAGTCGCAGGCATAGTGCGCATAGCCTTGGTTCAGACTTGGATGTCTACTGCGAGCATTAAAGGACAGTATCCGAGTTCCCACGACTGCATCACCAGTTACGGAACAGGAAAGGCCCTCATCATGTCCACAGCTACCGCTTCGCCTCTGGCCATCGACGTCACGTCAGCCGCTGCGTCGCAATCCTCGACGCCTCAAACCCTTTCGGGGAAAATAGCCATAGTGTCTGGAAGCAGCAGCGGCATCGGCCTGGCCATCGCCAAGGAGCTCGCGTCTCGCGGTGCCAACGTTGTGATCAACTACCCCTTCGAGAATCTAGCGGCCGAGGCCACGGCGGCCGCGGCTGCACTGGCCACGCCATCGACGGCAGTCTGCGCAGACCTGAGCACCGTCGACGGCCCAAAGGTACTGGTCGCGGCCGCAGTCGAGCAGTTTGGCCGAATCGATATACTCGTCAACAACGCGGCGCTCGCAGTCAACCTGCCATTCGAGGAGCAGACACTGGAGCATTGGGACTCGCTCGTGAACCTGAACGCCCGCGGCACCTTTCTGCTGACCCAGCACGCCCTCCCCAGCCTGACCCGCGGCAGCGCGCGCATCGTCAACATTTGCTCCGTCAGCTCGCGCGGCCCGCCCCCTCTGCAAACCATCTACGCCGGGACCAAGGGCATGGTGGACTCGTTCACGCGCGTCTGGGCCAAGGAGCTCCCGCCAAAGTACGGCTGCACCGTCAACGCCGTGTCTCCCGGCCCCACGGCGACTGAGGGCTTCCTAGCGGCGGGCGAGGAAGCGATGCGGGTTCTGCAGCCGACCATCGATGCCACTCCAGCGGCAAAGAGGATGGGGAAGCCCGATGAGGTTGCCTATGCCGTGGCCTTTCTGTGCGAAGAACGAGCCAGCTGGGTAAACGGAGAGCACATGTTTGTCAATGGAGGCCTGTACGTCGATTGATTCGTCGTGCTCTTGGGCCCGATGCCGTTTGGTGGTGTTGGCCATCTCGCCCACATCACCCGAAGGGACGGATTGATCGGGCCCGGGACCACTCGTGGATTCATAGCCTCTATCTCAAGCTCTGGTATTCTACACGCGTCTACAGCGAATTTGTGACAGACAACGTAGGAAGCAGCGTTTGATGAAAGCTATCGGCTTCGGATCATCCTGTTCTCAGAACACTTCGCAGTCTTTAGCCTCTACGATTTTCGCTCTCTGTTTAGATGTTTGGGTGAGATCGACCGGGGCCTTGGAAAATTCGTGACTTCTGTGCGTCGCCATCTAAGCCTCCGGCAGGGAGCAAGAGTGGATTCCTTTTACGTCCGGGCGCGATCGTCGTCAGCGAATTGAAGCTGGCAATGTTCAGAAAGACTCCAGACGCATTGATGACGTGGGTAAGCAGAAGCCGGCAAAGCGGCAACGAAACGAACTTGTCCTACTTCGTAGCATGGCGGCTGACAATATAATTCTGGTTGGTGGACATGTCTTCAGCCGCAGCCGCGACATCCTGGAGTTATAACAAGGTTGATAATTAACAGACGTGTCAGCTGGAGATTACCCTAGTTGCCTAGAAACAGGGGTCAACGCCATCTGAGCAATTTTGAGTGACTGTCGCAAAGGGCGCGTGAATTGTGCTTGGGGAAAGCAATCCAGAGCAGTTCCCCTTTTCAGTCCTCGAGAAGTACGTTGTACATGCCGCACGATCCATACTTCTCGGCTGGGCGTGTTGCAGACCGCCAAGCCAACAATGTTCAGGAACACCCGGGTAGCCACAACTGCCGACGAGGACCGGCAGGGGAGCTATCCGTTGGATTGGCCTAGCTCTCAGCGCTGGAATCCGCAGTACAGCGTTCCTCGCAACTCGCTCGAAACTCAAACGGACTCGCCTCGATACCTCGAACATCGCAATACAACGCAGACCACACTGAATGCACAAGGGTTTCAGACCAGCGATAGAGATGGCGCGGTGCGAGAAGCGACTCGGTGGCGCGGGAGCCTCGAGCCAGAGGAGGAAGGCCTGTCAAGCCTGTCACATTGGCTCGAGACGCTCGCGGAGCTGTACATGAATACCCTCGACAACCGCGCTCGGTGGGATCCGCGGTGGCTAAACGTCACGCACCACGAGCGCTACGACGGCCTCAACTCCGCCTCAATCACAATCGTTGACTATCTCGCCGGCGACTCTGCACCGCGAAGAGAAACGGTCGAGGGGAAGAAGCAGCTGGCTATCGCGCTGCAGTCGCGGCCAGAGAAGTCCGAGGTGCGGGTTGTGATGGTGACTGACCTCAGTCGGTTCGTCATGGGCGCGCTGGGTCAGTTATATACCATTGATCCCGAGTTTTGGTTCGAACACCTCGTAAACTCCGGGTATGCGGCGAGCGACAGTCAGCTCAAGGTCTCCAACGCGGTGTGGATGAACTGGGCGGAGCAGGAGACTCGCTTCCGCCATCGCGCCCTCCCGGGAATCGGCCAACGGACCGAATGGAACTCTCCTCGCCGTGCGCACGGGCGCTGCTGGGCACATCTACGCTGGGGCCGATTGGGCTTGCTCCATTACCTTGGCAAGAAGGGCTTTCACGAGGACGAGATCGACGAGAGGCTGGGAGACGGACGGTGGATGATTGAGAGAGACGTCATCTTGGATAAGCACGGGATGTTGATGACAGAGAAGAGACTGGCAAGGGAGAAGCGATCTAAAGAGAGAAAAGAGAAAGGAAAGCAGCCGTCGACGGCTACAATGGGCACCGCGGCGTCGAGAGTCAAAGCAACGAATGTGTACCGTGCATACAGCACGTTTGAAGGTCTTCCGAAAAATGTTTCGGCTTGGAAGAATAGGGACTTGAGGGTAATGGCACCAGAGGGTGCAAGCTACTGGTCCGGACAAGACCATCAAGGGAAGAGGACAAGTAGGTTCCCTCTTCTTGACGCGGCCGCTTTGTCTTGAGTGCTAACATCTGTCGCAGTTATTTTACTGCTTGACCCCATCCGCAACATGAGGAGTGTAACGACAAATGAGTTGACGCCGTCACTGACATTCATGCCCAGAGCGATGGAGCTAGAGTCGTATTCGGAGGAGGAACTCTGGCGCGCTCCCGGTCCCGAGGAAACATACCTCGACCCACCGCCACCTCCATTGTCCAAAGCCGACCTAAAGCAGCAGAAGAAGGATGCTATAAGGCGGCGACTGAAAGAGAAGAAGGAGAAGCTGCGGGGCCAACAAAAGGGCAATGGCGACAGCTACGACGGTTCAACCCTTAGAGAGTCTGGGTACGACAATGATTCCGTATCATCCTACACGAGCGACGACGAATACGACGAAGACTACGAGAAAGAGCTTCGCGCAGAGTACAGTGATCCGAAGCCGCATTCTCGCGATCGCGACTACGCCCGAAAGTATTCCTTGCCTACTCACGATCTAATGTACCGCTATATGAGTGCCATTGCTACCAAAGATATGCTTGACGACGAATCACTCATATCTTCCATACTGAGTCGTCTAATCCTGGACGACTTCTGGCAGCTCTTGGCTCAGATGCGTCTCGAACTCGATCATTTGGACAACGACTTTAGCGCTGGCCTCTATGAGCAGCTTGTTGAGTCAGTTGGGAACTCGACGCGACAAAACCTCAGTTGGATGCGTGTCACTCTCAAAGAGCTGCATGAGTGGACTGGTCACTTGTCGTCGTCTTCCACAGTCCTCCGTTGGGGACCCGACCTTGCTGCCGAACTTGCAGCGCTCAACACAGACCTGCAAGTTCTTCAAAGCCGCGCCGAGCAGACACTCAACATTCTTGCATCCTCCATGGCTCTGGCTCAATCTTCTCTGGTCATCGACCAGACTTCCGGCATCAACAAGCTGACCGAGCTAGCCTTCTTTTTTGTTCCGATATCGTTCATCACCTCCGTCTTCTCAATGCAAGTGTTCGAACTCACCTCTGCACCGCCTCGGATCTGGACCTGGGGGTTATCCCTAACCGCGGTCGCCTTAACCACCTACTTTATACGGTCCTCGCTACGATCCCCATCTGTTCGCATCGCTGTGCTGCACTGCCGCGCGACCATCCTCAACCGGTTCTCTTCCTCGAAAGCCGGCTCTGCGTCACGGCGACTGAACACGGTCGGCAATCGCGCCATCGCGAAGTTTCTCTTCATGATGACATGCGTGGTGCTCATTCTGCTTAGCCTGCTTACGCTGCTCTTTACTCTCTTCTTCCTTGTGTTCGGAGGCGTCTGGTTGGGCGCGGCAGCGATGGCGCTCTATTTCATCATCACTCGATGGCCAGAGCCAGCGGTATTGGTGCCCTGCTTCCTGAGTCTGCCCGTGGCCGCAATTGGGATCTGGACAACATGGTACTGGTCGGATGAGATCACGGACTGGGGTACTGGCGTGGTTGAGGGATCCGCCGTGTGGATTAAGCGTATCTTTCCCGCACACTGGACGCTCGATAATGCAGATGATGGGGACTTGGCCAAGGAAGGTGTAAATACGTACGCGAGGCAAGCGATCGTTCTAGCTACGTGAGAAGCTGGATGCGAGATACATCAATCGCCAGGCAATGCCCTCGAGATTGGGCTTGTGATGTTGGCTATTAAACACGACATTAAGCTCATTAGTTTCGCCGCTCTGTGATATTGCCTAAAGCCGTACAGCTCCAACGTATTTCTTCTTCGCACAAGGGGAATGTGAGTTCCTAGACGCCGTCCGTGGGCCCCCTTTGTCGAGAAGCTTTGCTCTCTGCTCTCTGCAACCCGATACGCAAGAGGGTCAATAGTGTACTTTCTGTCGCAATTCGTCTTTGATGAAAGCTATCGCATTAAGTTGCTCCTTCGCGATGAGAAGACCCTAGGTCTTATCCTCGAGTAACCCTGACCTCCAGAAATTCGGACTACCCTAGAGTCGTCGGCGCGGAGCAACTCCCCATTCTTTGGGCGCCAAACGTCGCAAACTCCAACATCTACTACCAATGCATGATGAAACAAGATGTCGCTTTCTAGATGCAGACTACAGTGGCAAAGTAAAAGTGCCGTTGAGGACTTTATACGGCTTCCATGTTTAGTATGCATGTGCCTCAAGCTATGAACCTAAGCGCTAATGGGTTTATCTGCAACGTCCGCATGTTCAATAGCCTTGCTTAGAGCTGCGCCATCCCTAGGAACAAAGAGGCAGCGATAACGGTGTGGCAAGGCCACCAGACTCGTGGGATCCGCATTCCCTGTAATTGGGTGGCAATCGACATCATCGTACTTCTGGATGCGGAAACTGTTGAGCACTCTCATATACACGAGATAAAGCTCTCTGTTTGCCAGTATCGATCCGGCACACATGCGGTAACCCACGCCATAAGTAAACAGAGGCGCATCAGGCTGCTCGTACCATCGTTCGGGGCGGAAGATGTCAGGGTCAGACCACACTTTGGAGTCTGTCCATGTTAGCGCACAGTACGTCATGAGCAGAACCGGTTCGAGACTCACCCATATTACAGGCCCAAGCATTCAAAAACACGACAGAGTCTTTCGGAATTGCGAGCCCTCCATAAATGATGTCTTTGGTAGACGCACGGGGCAGAGCCAGTCTCAGTACGGTAAAGTATCTCAGAGACTCGCGCACGAGTGCAGCAACATACTCGCACTTGGAATCGTCCAACGGGTCGCACATCGGCTGGCTCTCGTCGTAAAACTTGCGGATCTCTGACACGGCCTTTTCTTGGATCTCTGGGTGCTGGGAGAGAAAGGCCAGGAACCAGGCAACCTGCGTGGTGATGGTGTCGAGGCCGCCTGAGAGCATGGTCAAGCTGATGGAAGTGAGCTCTGCCTTGTCCAACTTTGCTTCTGTATCCATGATGACATTGGCCTGAATGCAGGGGCTGTAGGTCCCGTTTGCGATGCGTTCGTCCAGGCCGTTGTTCAGGGCTGACAGATACGTGTCACGCCTGTTGCGCATCTCCCGTGCCTTGGCTGAATGGAGGTTGATGGGATTCAGTCGCAAAAGAGGGATGTAGTCCTGCAGGTTCCCGGTCGTGGACCGAAAGCGGCTAATCTCCTCCTCGACATGGGTGATTTCGTGGAAGAGATCGTCCTTCTGGCTCTTGAGGCGGATTCCCCAGTTCAGAGTCAGAGCCAGAGAGAGGGACAGACGCTGGATCATGGGCATGGGGTCGGTCGGAACCTCTCCAGCCTTGCCGTAGACGTACAGTTCCTTGACGAAGTCGCGACTCTCGGTGTCGAGATGAGAGATGTATGTCTGGACCGATGGCTTGTTGAGTGCCGAGGCAGCGCCCTTGCGGCGGCGCTTGAGGGAATCGCTGTAGGGGGACGTGCCAATTGTCGTACCGGCCGTGTCAGAGAGAACCTGCACAAGGTGTTAGTGGTGCGGTCTGTCGATGCTCATCGGCGCTTGACATGCCTTGTGGAACGTGTAAAACTGCGGCCTCGAGCTCATCGCTTGCGCATTCTGCCCAAAGATGGCCTTTGCCGCTGCGGCCGAGTTGATGATGACGACGGGGACGTTACCAAGCTGAATCTGGTAGACGTCGCCAAACTTGCGCGCCCACTCCCGATACTTCTCAGCAGCGTTGACGCGGATGTCCCAGAGGTTTCCTATCAAGGGCAGCCCAGAGGGGCCCTTCATTCCGCGTATCCTCGCATTGTGGCGGATGAGCTCGTTGATGAAGATACAGACGAGCGGCGCGGCGAGGAGCGTCCACAGGAGAGACTGCCCTGTATTTTCCCTGAGCTGATCGTTCAGGGACAGCAGTAGGGTGGCGATGGTCATGGCGGCGGGAGATTGGGCACACTGCTGAAACGCCTTTCTGGACTGGGGATGATAAGAGTACGAAAGGTCACCCAGTCACGCCCCTGGCTTTTAACCACGAGAGCACGGAGAACATCGTAGGTGCATCGGCGTCTCCAGCCCAAACACCGTGCCGTCAGAGGAGCGTAGCTTATGCGGAGCGGCATGGGGGCGGGGGATGGCCCGAAACGCGTTTCATTCTCGGAATCTCGGAACTGCTCCGAGGCCGCCGCAGTGGCCAGTGGAGTGTCGGGTCTTCCGGCCCAACATAACGTGCAACTGCCCATCCCCATCGATGCCTCGCTCGGAAAAACCTGCTGTACTGCATGGATGGTGTCGGTCCCGCTCCCAGCCAAGGATCATGGACGACGATTCCGGAGCCGTCAGCGCGGCTGAGCCCAGGCCGCAGAAGCGACCGGCGTCTGGGGTAGAGGCACGAGGGGGCCGTCGCCCCAAGCGTGGCAAATACACGTCGGTAGCGTGGTAGGGCAGACCTCCGTCGCGTGACCAGCCGTTGAACAAGATGCTCATCATCGTTTCGCAGCGACGAATGCAAGAAGAGGAAGCTCAAGTGCACCCCGGTGGACGGCGCCAGCTGCGAGCGATGTATCGCTGGCGGGCTGGCGTGCGCGTATGCCCCAGGGCCGTTGCAGGGCACCAGGAACCAGCATGAGAGGTAGGTCATAGATGGCCTCGCTGATGCGTACATGCACAGCCGGCAGCGCTCACGCTCTGACTGTTTGATGCTTGAAGCAGCCAACAGGTTCGAAACTTGAGCGATGAAATGGCCCAGCTCCGCCAGCAAGTCGCCAGCCTGGTGCAGACTGTGACGAAGCTCAAGGACCAGCCGTCAAGCGACAGCCCCGTCTCAACGCGCTCGCAAGACACAACGCTCGTCCAGTCAACCTCGAGCGCACCCAAAGGCGCTGCGCCGAAACAACCTCAGTTTGTCGGGCCTACGCGTCCGGCCTTTGCACTGATGGTCGGCGAGCGGTCTCTGACTCGCATGGGCATACCGACCTATGAATCCTTTCCTCCAAGCGGCGCTCAGTCTCCGACGGACTCACAGAGAGAGACGACCACGGCCGCCGAGTTTTGGCTTCGATGCACCCCCGGGGAAGTTGCCAGTCTCCTCGCTGTTTTTGAAGAGGAGGTCGGTTCCGTCTATCCCTTCATCGACGTCGTGGAGCTGTCTTCTCGCGCACCGCAGATTGTAGACTTTATGCGAACTCGCGAATCGACCGACGACCAAGTCCATGCAGGGCTGCACATGGCCGTGACCCCAAGGGATGTCGAAATTCTAACCGTTGCCGTGGCTACTGCCATAGTCATTGAGGCGCACGGCAAGACGGAGCTGAGTAACACCATGGCCGAGTCCGTCGAGCTTCAAGTCTCGAGGATATCGAGCCCTGAAGTCGAGCTCCAAGACATACAGCTCTTGACGATGCTGGTAGGCTGCCCCTGCTTCCGTTGGCCGAAACACCATTGCTGATTCCGCCAGAGCATCTACTACTTCCACTCCGACGAGGAGCTGCTCGCTTGGCGGACAATTGGGATCGCTGTGCGGGAGGCGCTTGAAATGGGCCTGCATCGCAGGAAAAGTTTGTTTGACAACTTCGAGGACCCCGAATCACGCCGCCTGGCCACGCGAGTCTTCTGGTGCGTCTACGTTCTCGACCGCCGATGGAGCTTCGGCACAAGTCTCCCCTTTGCGCTCGCGGATCGAGATATAGATCCCAGCCTGCCGGAACCGGCAAGTCCTACCTTTCTTTTCCCTTTTCTTCCTCCCACCCCCTTCTTTCATTCCCGACAAAGGTTCTAATGCGATGCGTCTACAGGATGCTGACTTGTACCTTAAATGCATGGTCGGCTATGGCCGGCTATGCTCCAAACTCTGGAATGCCATTCCCTCATTTGGCTCGCCGTCTCAGACGATTCCCGATGCAACAGCTCAGGCCTTGGACCTGAGCACGCAAGACTGGCTGGAGTCTATTCCGCCACACCTCCAGCTACGGCACCCGCGCCTCGGACTGACAGCCCGATCTCAGCCACGAGTCCTACAGCGTCTCCGGGCCTTGTTATACCTGCGCGGAAACCGTATCCGGATCTCCATCTACCAGCATCATCTGCTGAGCGCAACAAGCATCACCGCGAACTTGCGAAGTGCCTGGCTGGTAGTCGAGATTGCCCAGGACAGTGTACAAGTTCTGGTACACCTGAACGCCACCACGGATATCTACTCGCGCCAGCAGAATGTTTTCAACTACTTTCTGATAAGCGCCTTGGCGGTCATCTTTCTGGCGGTGTGCCACGCCCCAAATATTTTCACGGAGCCATGTCGACAGAGCTTCCTCGATGCAGTCGACCTTGTCAGAGGGTTCTCACGACATAGCGGGATCAGCCGAAGATTGTGGAAAAGTATCCGTGGCCTGCTGCCACGGTTAAGGAGTCTTGGTCTGCACAGCTCAGATGGAGGCCAGAACGGGGTGGTGGCAACAAGGAGCAGCTCGACAGCCGGCACGGAGTTACCCTCTGCCGAGGCTGTGAACAGCTCGCGGTTCCGAGAAACGTCGTATTCTGCCAAAGGCGATGACGGCAGTGGTTTCCGGGATATACAGACGAATAACCACATGGCGGCGGACACATACAGCAACAGCTCCGTCCCAGACATGTTCCAAATGGGGAATGATCTCCTGGACCTGTTTGATGCCCTGGGACAAGGGCAGATACCCGGAGAGTTTAGTGCCAACTACTATGGTTCCGACGAGCCAGACACCATGACTGGAGGAGGAGGGGAGATCGCTCGGCGGTTCCAGGGGCTGATCTAATCACGTCAAGTTCATGTTTCCCATTCTAACTAGAGCCACATTGAGCGTACGCCCACTGGTTTAAATTGGGGTCTTGGCAGCCGTCTTTCGCCGTTGTTATGTGTACCTGTTGGTATTGCTGTTCCTTCTGGTCGTGTATACTAAAATGGAGTTTTGCGGTGAAATAAGCCGAGTTATGTGTTGTCCACTTTAATGATATAGCCGTGCGATGAGAGTGAAGGGCGATTGTGTAGTAGTTGGCGGATCTTCTCTCATTTAAGTAGGTGTAGGGTTTAATAAGTGAACCGGACATAGGATAAGTGGCGTCTTTATGAATACTCGCAGAAAAGGACAACGAGCATTCCGCCATTTGAGTTTATACGCTGTGGAGGCCAGTGCTTTCAGAACGCTTGGGCCTGTCGTGTCCATAGTGAGGTTTAGGCTGTGTGCCGCAATTCCGACGTGACCACTGGAAAGCTAACCCACACCCCGTCGGAACTCTTCCGCATGGCCAAATATTTGCGGTTCCGCAGTACCTCAGCACACTCCTGGAACTAATACCGAGGACTTCGGCGTGTCCAATGTTTCAACGTGGTGGCAACTCAAGCTCCCCATCTGCTGGATGACGCGTGACTAGATAGGGTTGGCGTGAATGGGCACGGTACATATATGCTTCTTTCGACTTCCTGAGGTCCCGGTCTTGTAATAGCACGAAACGACATTTAATCGTCCGCTTGGAGTTGTGACGGTATCACATAAATACGTAAACACCTTTTACCATGGCCGAGGTAACCCTGGTTGGTGCTGGCGGGCGCAACATCACTGGTAAGCTCCGATGGCTATCCGGCATGGCCAGGTTGCATTCAGGACTTGGGACTTACTGAAACTGCTATCCAGTCCCGACCGGTCTCTTCATCGACAACGAGTTCTCCGCGTCCACCGATAACAAGACGATAGACCTGGAAAACCCAGCCACCGGGGACTTTCTCGCAACCGTGGCGGCCGCCCAGGTTGCTGATGTGAACCGTGCAGTATTGTCGGCGGAAGCAGCCTTTAAAAACACATGGCGTTCTGTCGCGCCCGACAAATGCAGGGCACTACTCAACAAGCTGGCCGACCTCGTCGAGCGCGATGCTGAGGACCTGGCATCGCTCCAGGCAGTTGACGCAGGGGTGCTGTATCGTCAATCATTAGCCATGGACATTCCCCAGGCGGTGGAGACCTGCCGTTACTACGCTGGATGGGTCGACAAGCTCGAGGGCCAGTCTATGAAGATATCGCAGGGCATGGCATATACGCAACGTGACCCCATTGGCGTATGTGCCGCCATCGTGCCATGGAACGCACCCCTGTAAGCAAGAGCCCCAGCCTCTGCAGAGGAGAACCCTCTCGCTGACCTTTGCCCTTCTGCAAGCATGATTACGATATGGAAGCTGGCGCCAGCCATCGCAGCAGGGAACACGCTTATCATCAAAACCCCGGAGCTCGCCCCACTGTACGGACAGAAACTCGCCCAGCTCATTGCGGAGGCTGGGTTTCCGCCGGGCGTGATCAACATCTTGTGCGGGCTGGGCAACGTCGCTGGCCAGGCCTTGGCGGACCACGCCCTGGTGCGCAAAATTTCGTTCACGGGCAGCACCGCCGTTGGAAGAAGAATACTGGAGAGCTCCTCGCGGACCAACCTCAAGAGAGTCACCGTCGAGCTTGGTGGGAAGAGCCCAAGCATCGTCTTCGCTGACGCTGCCTGGGAAAACGCCCTCTTCCACACCACGATGGGCATTACGGTCCACAACGGGCAGATCTGCGCCGCTGGTAGTCGCATTTACGTTCAAGATGAGATCTATGACCGCTTCGTCGCCGAGTTCTCGGCACGTACAAAGGATGCCGTCGCCGGAGACCCACTGTTGGATAGCACCACCAAAGGCCCTCTAGTCAGCGCGGGTCAGAAAGCTCGAGTAACGGCATACGTTGGGACAGCGTTGCAGGAAGGAACAAAGCTACTTCATGGCGGTGAGCGCGGCGCGGATTCGGCCCCCTCGGGAGGTCATTTCGTCCCGAACACGGCTTTTATGGACGTGGCCCCCACGGCTACTGTCATGACAGACGAGATCTTTGGACCAGTGGCTAGCATTGCGAGATTCAAGACCGAGGAGGAGGCCATCGCGCTGGCAAACGACAATTGCTATGGACTGGCCGCTTCGGTGTTCACGGTCGACGTTAACAGAGCCATCCGCGTTAGCAGCGCGATCGAGGCCGGTCAAGTCACCGTGAACATGTGGGGGACGGTCAATGCAGGCACTCCGTTTGGAGGAATCAAGGAGAGCGGATTCGGGAGAGACCTGGGCAAAGACGCGTTGGAAGATTGGACCCAGGTCAAGTGCGTAAAGTTCAATCTCCAAGGGCTCTAGATAACAGTCTACCTCAATTGTAAACATGCATACATAGATTATTTGAATCATTGTCAGCCCTCCCTCCCACCCATCTGGCCTTTTTGTTATTTGGCGGTTCATCGAACTTGATGGACTTGATACACGTATCGATAAGTCAACCACATGTTTCAGGTTCATCGTGTGACCCGGGTTCCAACTTTCTCATATTACCATGTACAAAGTATAGGTAGAGTATTTCATGGGCCAGTATCTCTTTAGTAGGGTCCGCTCTTATTATACATGAAGTGCCTCGCCCTGTTTGGCCAAGTCCTTATCCACACAGCAGCCATTGCGCAGCTCTTTGCTGCCCAGTTCTGCGTTCGGGGGGACGTCGATTGCCGGGTTTCCCGTGAAGAAATCTGAGGGCGTAATATGGACTTGAAGCATCTCTACTGGCCTAAGGGTGACGGACTCAGGTTAGCTTCTGGTAAGAAAGACGATGGTGGTGGTGGCGCCTTACATGACCGGCCAGTCTTCCACACGCGGATTATGCGTAAGACCAAAAACACTCCACACCACAATATCCTCGTTCAGGACGTCATCATTACGCGCTGCTGCATCCGCGACGCCGCCAATCTCTCGGCGACTCTGCAAGGTGTATCGACCACCAGCGTAGAGCTCGTCGTCCTTGTACTTGGTAACCCACATGTGGTGCTTGGCAAACAATGCACGATGCGCCTGGATACTGTTCGGGTCGGCCAACAATAGCTGTGTTGGCGGTGTCGTAATCTTGTAGCCGACCGGCTTTCCACTAACGGGATTCTTTTTCGACCAGTTTTGGATCTTGAAGACCCGATTGCTGAACGGCGCCAGATCGACTCCGGTCGAGGTTGTGATAGGGGTCTGACGAACCTCGTAGTAGTTGCCGTTGGGGTTCGTACGCTTATCCATGCGGACCGGTAGGCTCTCCTCCTGTACCAGCGTGTTCGAGTGTCCGTCAATGGCAGGATCGATGCGAACGCAAAAGATGTGCTGATGGTTCTGGGCCAAGGCCCCAGGGCTAACGATATTACCCCAAGGTGCGGTCTTACCCTCGTCAATATTGACGACGGAGACGATACCCGTTGCCCTTGCTTCAACTGCAATTCCGGCCGCCTGGTCAAACTTGAAAGCAAAAATGTATTCATAGTTTGCGAGCGTGATGATGAATTGAACCACGAGCTCACGGCGTCGAGTCACCGCCGCCCGTCCGGTCCGCCAATTGGTGTGCTTCCAGTTGATGCCGTTATCTTGCTCGTGCAAGCAGATGACATTCTTGGTAACCTCCGCAGAGCCATCTGCTTTGGTCAAGACGCCGTCAAAGTACTAAACGGTTCGTCAGCTCTCAGTTGCTGCCCGGGCGGTCCATGGAGGAGCAGGGTCATTACCTTAATCAGGCCCAGGCAGTCACACCCGAGGACCAAGTTGTTTACCGCATGGCCTAGGCCGCCATCGCCGAAGTCAAACGCTTGCTTACGATGGAAGGGCGCCCGAGGGTCAGCGTAGGGTACTGTCTAAAGAGAGGAGACGCTTGTTAGTCCGAAGCGGTCTTCTCAGCGGGAGCAAAGTACTTGCCATGTCGCTCACGCTCAGCCTGTACAGTACGTCGCGGCCGTCATATCGAACGTCGTGTAGTACAGCTCCCTCGCGAGGGTTGAACGTGACTCTCATGGACCACTTCTGCCACTCTATGAGATTGGAGTCTGAGATTGTGAAGCTTGGACCCTGTGGCTGCTGTACAGTCAAGGGCTTGAGATCTTTTCGCGTGCCGGATGGCAGAAGCTCAGGCACGTATTCAGCAGACTGGCAGTGATTGATAATGGCTGTCTTGTGGGTACGGCCAGTCAACGGGTCGCCGATTCCGCCCGTGGCCGGCTCGTCGATGCGCACAATCTCGTTCTTTCTGGCATCCATTATGGGGATGAGAGGAATGGGGTACGCATAGAAGTTGGAATCCGGGTTGCCGCTGGAAGCGTCTCGTCCAAAGCACAGCGCTTGGAAGAACCGAGTTGCGCCGTCGGCCTCATCAGGCCCACCATAGGGCCATGGCTCGACGACGAGTTCGAAGCCAGGAGGCAACTGGATGCTCTTGAGCTTCTCTTGGAACAAGGGTGAGTTTTTGACGCAATTCACCAGCGTCTCGAACTCATGTCTATGCCACCAAAACACGCATCAACACACAGCCCGTCATGTCGTCATGGCACGTGGCGTACTTACACGGTCAATCCTGCGTGGTGTTCAGGTCCAACGATTTGATGGCTGACGCGTTTGAGCGCTCCAAGGTCAATGACGGACTCGTGATATTCGTGAGTTTTTGATCCGCCAATGACGTCGTATCGAACCTGTGCAAGGCGCGCGGGCCGTGGGGTGGCGTCGGTCAACCTCCCTGCATGCTCGAGCTCCAGGAACCGTGTGACATCAACCTTGGGCGGCTCAAGCAGGTAGATGACGCGGAAGTCGATGACAGTACCAGGGTGCAACTCCAGCACGATGTCTCGGGCTTGCGTCGTCTCGTCGATGGTAAGATCAGAGAACGGATGAGGGATTGTGGTAGCCATGACAGGCAACTAGATTTCTGTTCTTCCCAGGATGATGCACGCGATATGGACCTGGCAATGGTATTTAGGAGACTAAAATCGTCTTTTGAGGTTCGGCGGGCATTTGAGGGGTCACAGATGGTGAGGCGGAAAATGGGTACCTCATAATAAGCCCCGCTGCCCATGGGGCCATGATAAGCTGTGGCCCATCATGTTTACTGCGGCCAAGATTCCGGGCGCCAATACCGTCGCATCGTTATCTGAAACGGGACAGTTCCGAATTGCGCAAGCCTGATCAAACGCGAGTGACACTGTTGTTGTAACGACGCGGACCAGACCGCCGCCACCAGAGCACGGACTGTTGGGGTTCGAACGCTGTACTCCGTACGGCCAGTCGGTTGCCGAGCCTGAGCCAGAAACTAACACAAGGTTTCCGCTTCGTACAAGCTACGGAGTACTCCGTGAGTTGGAACGAATCAGCCGCATTCTTCAGCTCTCTTAGCTGATAGTGCCATCCACAATAATTTAGGCCTGTTTCTATTCGACGTATCAGATATTCTGGATATAATCTTATCACACTGCACATTTGGATCCACAAGGCCCTCGTTCCCCGCGTTATCGTTCCCCGCGCTCGGAAGTCGGGCTCTGTTCCGAGGACCACCGAGGAGTCGAGCATGCTGTTATCCTGCCTTTGGATAGCACACGGCCGAGACACGGGGTTGGCTTGAAGAGACTATGCACCCGAGAATGACAAAAAGAAGCCGTGATACTGTCCGCGAGCCATGTCTTCGGTTCGCGTTCCATTCCCTTCCCTCCACCGTCCAACATTTGGTCGAAGACCAATCGTTTGAACATGCCTCCCAACGTGCACACGGAGAAGGTCGACCTGAAAGACCTCACCCACGACCTTGAACAAGCGGCGTCGCATCCCATGGGTGTCCTTACAGACGAACAGAGGCTGGCTCAGGTCGGCCACCAGCAAGAGCTTCGTCGCACATTCTCCCTCCCAGCCCTCGGCGCGCTGTGCGTGTGTTTGATGGCAACATGGGAGGCGCTCTCCACCGTGATTGCTGCTGCTCTGGTTAGCGGAGGGCCTCCGTGCCTGTTTTACAACTAGTATGAAGCATTTGCCCGACGCAAGGAATAGGAAAACACTAACTGGGGTTGAAGTGTCCTGTCATTCCTCTGTACCGTCTGCATTGCGACCTCTCTCGGAGAGATCGCGTCGATTTACCCAACTGCAGGAGGTACGCGGTCCCACTATCCCTCATCATGCCGCGTCTTGGCTCACATATGAACCGCAGGACAATACCACTGGGTGGCAGCGCTCTGTCCAAACCGGAGCAAGTTGTCTGCTGCCTTTGCCACTGGTTGGATATCCGTAGGCGGGCAGGTCGTCTTGACTGCATCCGCTGCCTTTGCCGCGGGTCTCCAGTCCCAGTCGCTGATCACACTAAATGACGATACATATATCCCCACGCGTTGGCAAGGCATGCTCTTCTATTGGGCAATCTTGGTCTACGCTGGGGCTCTAAACATCTGGGGAACAAAGGTCATGCCTCATATTAATCTCGTTTCTGGTACTGCCTGATTGACCTCCCTGCCTCCAATTGGAAGCTGACATGACCTCAGGGGTTATACACATTGCTGCTTTCGTCGGCATCTCCATCACCCTCGGTGTCATGGCAAAGAAGAACACCGCGGCCTTTGTCTTCTCCGACTTCGTCAATAGTAGTGGCTGGGGCAGCGATGGAGTATCCTGGCTAGTCGGTCTCCTGAGCGCAGTCTATCCGTTTCTCGGGTAAGTACCTTACCAAGTCAGCCCACCCTAGGTGTACACGTGTAGTAACCGAACTTCTCCTTGCAGATACGACGCAGCCTGCCACTTGGCCGAAGAGCTTCCAAATGCCAGCCGCAATGTTCCACTGGCCATGGTCGGCAGCGTTGTCGTCAATGGCGTGATGGGCTTCGCGTACTGCATCTTGCTGCTCTTTTCCGCTAGTTCGCTTGACCTTCTCTTGAGCACACCGACAGGATTTCCATTCATGCAAATATACCTGGATGCGACACAGTCTCGAGCAGGCGCTACAGTCATGTCACTCATGGTGATTCTCATCGCCACCGCCGCCACCATCGCCGGGACGATGTCTACATCTCGCACCCTATGGGCCTTTGCTCGCGACAAAGCAACTCCGTTTGACGAGTACCTCAGCCACGTGTCTCCCACGATGCAAATACCTGTTCGAGCCGTCGTCGTGGTAACCGCCTTGCAAGGTCTGCTCGGCCTCATCTACCTGGGCAACGTCACCGCCTTTAATGCTATTCTATCTATGGCAATCATCGGTCTTTACTTATCCTATTCCCTACCGATCTTCTATATGCTCTTTTATGGTCGCCAAAGCCTGAGGGAGCAAGATTATGGACCTTTCCGGCTCAAGCCTCTCATTGGCATTGTCTTGAATGTCATCAGTCTGATATGGATGGTTGTCGTTATGGTTTTCAGTACTTTTCCAACTACCATTCCGGTGACCGCGCAGAACATGAACTACTCCATAGTCGTCATGGTTGGCTGGATTGCATTTGGGGCGGTTTACTATGTCTTGGTGGGGAGGTATAAGTTTGAGGTTCCGATGACGGATGTCTGTGTTATTGGAGATATGGCGGTGCCGGCTGCGAGCTTTGAGAAAGGGGGTAGCACGGGGACCTGATTGCGCTCAAGTATCTGCTGTCTTGGAATTACAATGATTTGCTTCGCTCTTCTGTTCATCTAGCTCAGACTCAAATATGCTTAGCCAGATTAATTATCAACTCCGTTGAACATAAAACACGGACCAATCTAAACGTCGTTTTGTCGATTGCTCCAGGCATTAGCCAACTAATTCTTGATATTGACGTACTTGTCATGCCAGGCAAGACATTTGAGAGCCACAAACCTTTCCCTATCGCAGATGGCCGTAACAGCAGGTGCTTGCCTTATACTGCAACCACCGTTTCCGCCCAAAGAAAATGTTCTAGAAAGAGAAATCTGTGCTAATATGGGTCTGTACTGAGCTACTTTGTAGGCCTTTTAGACTGAGATTGTGAATAGTGCGATTTATTCCTTCACGGATTCTAGCTAGTTACCCTGATGTATGAATCCACCTACACATATCTTTGCGTGGGTCAGTGGCATAACATGGTCGAAGTTTAACTAGGGGCGCTGAAAGTGTGGACGTAGCCCGGACCAGCTCTCCTGGCTGTAGTTGTCCTGCACCTTCCTGCAGGTCTTCAAACCCCATTCAGTGAGGCCCAGCATTAGGCTACTCTCAAACATAAATGCCATGCTTCCCTCGCCAACCTTTTGGGCCTGGAGTTCCGCGTTGCTTGCCTTTTCAAATGTTGCCGCGTCAGGACCATGCGAGGTCATGATGTTATGCAGGCTGGCACCAGCTGCGCGGAAACCTCCGCCGGCCTTGGCGTCGTAAGATCCACAGACAAGGCCCATGAACTCCGACATCGTGTTGCGATGGTACCACGGCGGCCGAAAGGTATCCTCCTGAACAAGCCACCTCGGGGGGAAGATGACAAAGTCTGCGATTGCCGTACCCGGGTGATCGGATGGCCCGGTTAGTACCGTGTAGATCGAGGGGTCTGGATGATCAAAGGAGATGCTTCCGATGACACAAAAGCGGCCCAAATCGTACTTGTACGGGTAATCTTTCACACTGCGTCAGTAAACCAGAGGTGTCGGCGTGCAACGACAGCCCAAGCGCGGAACGGGTCCTCGAGGCTCGTCGAGATGCCTGATTTATGACAATGGGACAAACTCACATCTAGAACCGTCAATTAGCTATGCAACTGTGTATCGGCGGTCTGTGTGTGGCCTTACCTGCCATGCCAAGCGACCACATCGAATGGGGTGTGGTTCTGCTTTGCGATAAAGAACTGTCCGTTGTATTTGTTGATAATGGTCCAGCTGCTGGCTGTATCCTCGTCGAATCTTGCTGTGGGGGCCTGGAAGTCTCTTGGGTTGGCAAGACAATTGGATCCAATTGGGCCCAGTTCTGGCAGGATAAAATGGCCCTGATACAACTCCAAGATGTAGCCTCTCACCGGGCCCTCGGGTAGAGTCACGCGGTATTTAATCCCGCGAGGGAGAACGGCGATCTCACCAGCACGAACCAGAAGATTGCCCAGTTCGGTCTGAAGGTCTAGAACTCCATGCTGGGCAACGATGAGCATTTCCCCATCGGAAGAGTATATGGCCGTGTTCAGATCCATGTCGCGACCGGCGGTGAATATGTAAATGCCGAGGCCGGTCTTCATCGTAGGATCCCCCGCACCGGCCACCGGCTTCAAGCCATGGACCCAGTCTACCGTCTCATCAATGTCAAAAGGGTCCCATCGCAGCTGATTAGGGATATGGTGAAGTCCTTGCTTCAGCTGGGCATCAGAGGACTCAACCAGGGGCTCGAAAGATGAGTGTGCAGCAGAGGGGAGAATGCGATACAGCCAAGTCTGCAGATTCTCGTGCCGTGGGGCTGTGAATGCCGTTCCCGAAAGCTTCTCCGCGTACAGGCCGTGTGGTGGCTTCTGAGGCGAGTTGGCACCAATGGGCAAGGCGCCATCGACGGCTTCTGACCTATGCGACTCATTCAACATATTTCTTCCCACACTCGCTGTGAGTCTCGTACGTACTCATGGAATGAGCCGAAGCCGTTCAAATACTCGTATTTCTCCGGTATTGTAAAGTTCGTCGAAGGCATTGTGTGAGACGAATGTGATTCAAGACTATGAGATTGTAGAGGCGATGCTACACGACAGTGTCACAAATTTATCGTGGGGGGAGCTCCTCGCTGAGCGCTGTACAGGCTCTCATCTCTCTTTATGCCCCGGTCCTAACATCATTGCATTGCCGGTATTTTTGTATCATGGGATGTCAGTAGGGAATGGGTCTAAAATGGAATGGGGTTCCGAGCCGGACGGGCCCGGGTGGGGGTTGTCACCGGAACGGCTCGGAGGCACTTGCTGCCCTGGTATTCCCACCCCCGGAATGATTCCGACGCGTGCATGCAATGCGGCTTCGCTATTGTTGTTCCTGTAATTAATAGCGGTACATCTTACAGACTATTCACAGCTTAAATCTGTATTTGAATTATTCCTGATTTCGGTATAACTAGTGGAACGATATCAGCTAACTCAAGCTCGCGACCACCCTGTGTGACTTCAGGACACACGACACTGATACCGCCACCACGAATTGACCGCAAAGATGAAATCGTGGCTTCCAATTCCAAAAGGATCGGGTTTCTCCCTTGCCAACATTCCCTTTGGCATCATATCCACACCGAAACATCCTGTGCATCGCCCGGCCATCGCAATTGGCGAACATGTGCTGGACATCTCCGTCTTTGCCAGCCAGGGCGGGCTGGCGAACCTTGGGGAGTTTCCCAAAGAGAAGCTGGGGGTGTTTTCCGAACAGACTCTGAATTCGTTTGCCAGCCTTGGGAGACCTGTGCATCGACTTGTTCGCAACTACCTTCGCGATGTCTTTCGCGAGGATACATCGTACCCGGAGGTTCTCAAAACCAACGAGGCGCTGAAGCAGGCAGCCCTAATACCACTGTCAGAGGTCCAGATGCATCTTCCCTTGGCCATTGGAGACTACACCGACTTCTTTGCGGGCCGCAACCATGCGCATAATGTTGGAACCCTCTTCCGCGGAGCTGCCAACGCTCTGCAGCCAAACTACAACCATATTCCCGTCGCCTATCACGGCCGGTCGAGCTCTGTGGTCGTTTCTGGAACCCCACTGCATCGGCCATGGGGCCAGGCGCTTCCTGCGCCCACGAACCAGGTTCCAACCTTCCGGCCCTCTGCTAAGCTGGATTTTGAGCTGGAGATGGGAATGTTCTTGTGCCGGAGCAATACCCTGGGCAAGCCTATCCCAGTTGACGAGGCTAACGATTATATATTTGGCTTCGTCTTGATGAACGACTGGAGCGCTCGAGACATTCAGCAATGGGAGTACGTTCCACTTGGCCCGTTCAACGCCAAGAATTTCGGAACCTCCATCAGCCCGTGGGTTGTGCTAGCGGACGCCTTGGAACCTTTCAGGTCACATGGGCTCCCAAACGAGGTCGAACTCCAGCCGTATCTTCGCGAGACGAAAAAGGAGAATGTCTTTGATATCAACTTGGAATTATCCATCAGGAGTAAGTGGCATACTTCCGTTGCGCATAGATTTCTTAAGACTCATACCCGCCTTTCAGCTGCAAAGGGAGCTTCCACCACCATGAGTCGCACATCTTCCAAGTATCTCCTCTGGTCTTGGCCGCAAATGATCGCGCATCATACAGTTTCGGGATGCAACCTCCAGATTGGTGACCTGCTAGGCTCCGGGACCATCTCAGGCTTCGAATCTGGCACGTATGGCAGCATGTTGGAGCAGACCAAAGGCGGTAAAACCCCATTTCTTGTCGGAGATGGAGAGGAACGAACTTTCCTTGGCGATGGCGACACTGTGATCATTACGGGGTGGACAGCAACGACTGATGGGGACGTTGTTGGATTTGGAGAATGCTCTGGACAGATATTGGCACCAGTGTCATGGAAGTAACGGCTAACTATGTCATGGAAGTAACGGTTAACTAACTGTACGGTCCATAACATCTTATAGCATCAGTTCCTACTCCCTTTTCGGCACATGAGCAGCCTTGTTGCTATCAGTGGTGCAGGGTAGTAGTCCTGACGAACATCATGCGGGTTGGGCCCAACCGCCGCATACATCCTCCGTATGAGACCATTCCCTCCCTTTGACTCTATTGCTTCCATATTGTGAAAAATGATAACCGTCGTCGCACTCGTTGAGTACGCCCGGGACGAGTGTGGCCTCTAATCTCCACTGCAAGCAGCAGGAGTCGCGCTATTCTGAATGTGTCCTGGAGGCATTTAGATGTCTGTGAAAGGGGCTGGAATATAACTCTTAATTGTTTAGAGGACATCTCAAAGTCAACATACTACTCTCTCACTGAGCGGAGAACCCTGTGTGCTGACTATACCAAGCGATGATAGGCTCAGCCTCTGCATCCAGAGATCCATGAAGGAGCTGAGGAACATGCGCGAAAGGGTACGTCCGACTCTGATGCTTGCAAGATGTTGCTAGTACAAGTCGCTAACTTAGTCACAGATACATCACGATACGTCACTTCTACTGGATTCTAAAGACCCCCGTCATTAGCGGCATCTTGGAGGCTGTCAGAGGGCCCCATTTGTTGGGCTGATGGTTGGTGTCGGTAAGGTGGGCTTCCGATAAAGGGTGCCCTGTGCTCATGGGCCATTACATTTAGTCTTGTGGCTCATTTTAATCTACACGTATCACTTACCTCTAAGGGGTCTCTACACGACGCCTCTGGATCTGCAAGATCAGATGCGATCCCTCATTATCAGGCACACAGACAGCAGTAGAGTCCTTCGGCTTCTCCCATTCGATACGGGTCCCCGCTGCATCCTTCCGTGCTTCGGCGTGACCTACCAACCTAGGCAACCTCTGCTCTTCCTTCCGTATGACCTCCCGCTGCTCTTGGCTTTTACTGAGTTTGTTTTGCCTTATTACAGTAGCCCTGTATAACTCTCTATTACTAATTATATGTAACAAGACAGCGGAGGTTTCACGTCAGATCTTCGGGGTAGGCGCTAGCATTTTCGGCGATGATTTTAACCTCAGCCTTGTTGTTCAGTGAAGGGGGTGCCCGGGTGGGCGGTTCCCATACCCGCCGTTAGTGAGGGTCCAAGGCAGGCCAACCTCCGAACAGTGTGTAAACCAACGGGTAGCTGAAGAGCAGAGTGAGATGAGGCATGGCCCATGGCAGTTCTAGATCAATATGGGTCCGCTGTCTGGGGTGCATGCCTACCAGGACATGGATCAGGGATTCGCCCAATGTCAGTTTTTGCCAGGATGCAGGCAACCGGATTCCGGCAAGCAACACACAGACCCCCCCCCCCGGAAAAGCTCTGTCCACTCGGTGGTCTTACATCCTCATCCTCATCCATATCCATGCCGGATGATTTTGTGAATGGCGTCTAAAACCAGAGTCCTACTCACATTCAAAGATTAGGACGAAGTACGTGGTTCTTATAATACGCGGGGTCTTGTGAGAGGGAACATGTCCTGGTACTTTATAGACTCTGAGCCTCTCAAAACAATATTTTATTCAGCTGCTTCCTAGAAACAATAGCATCATTATTATAGTAAAGGCCGAAAAGCGATCAGTCAATTTATGTCGCGACTTAAAGGGGCGTGGCGCTCATGTGTACACGTAGGCACGCAGGATCTTCAAGCACTCGGCACGCTCCCCTCGACCATGAGGAGGCTGCTCCTGACAGCTGAACCAGTAGATACTGGCTAATCAACGTTGGCGAGACTAGTTTCAGCCGTACCGGTTGTCGCCCATTTATTCGCAATGGCCCAGGATATGCTTTCCAAGGCTTTGCGACGAGAGCCATCGTCAGGAGGGACTAAACATCGACGGACCGCGAATTAAGTAAGCCCCATTTGACAGCGAACCGCGCCACCAAAATTTGGGGTGCCCATTCCCCGCGCTTGGATGATCGTCATTCCGCCTCGATGTTTAGTTTTCGTCCGTCGATGTTTAGTCGCTCCACCGTCAGCAACTGCCAACGCCGAAGGAGTTGAACTAATACCAGAAATAGGGAAAATGTTTCACACGTGTTAAACATGTATCTCGTCTTTTGGCCCTTGGAGCAGATGTTCCCTGACCCCGGACAACGCCACACATACGCCACACAACGACTCATTACATGCTGCAGTCAGAATTCTCTCGCGCAATATTTTAGTACGTTGGCTGCTTCGTATGAGTACGTCCTTTTCGGTATTCGGGTTCGAGTACGATGTGTTAGGTACTAACAGGGCTCAGCCAGCAGGCAGCCCCTGTATGCTCCGTTATATGAGCAGTTGGTAAAATGAATCCCCAGAAACGCATCAAACGTCGATCAAAATTATCTTTGTAGCGTCAACAGGCAGAGGAAGGGGAACTGGGGAACAAGCCTGACACTTAAGACCCCATGAAGGCCCGCATATTTACAGCTTCCGTCTGGCAACGAGTCTATCCTTTTTCTGAGCTTGCTTCCCTTCGCCTCTTTCGCCAGAATGGTCGATCTACCATCCATTTACTTTGGCCTCTTTTTGGGAATCTTCCCTTTTACTGTCGTCAAGGTCGTACAACAGTCACGAAAGATCGTGGCACGTTCACGAACATATCGCAATGCCTACTTGTACATGATCTGGGTGGAGGCGGTGGTCAACTTCGTCTTCGCCATTATCACATACTTGTACATTATTGGAGTGGTTCCTGGGAGGCGAGTTCTTTGTGCCCCTGAGGATTAGGCGACCAAACTAACACGGAGACACAACAGTCTTGCCTTTTTCCTTGGCACCGGTAAGCACACCTGGAAATTCGCGGGCATCTCGGTATTCTCGAAGCTAAATATTTACAGTGCTTATATGGGCCATCCAAACGCAGCTCCTCTCGCAGATCATCGCCAACCGAGTCGCACTAATCATGGTCGACAAGCGCAAGGCAATGTGGCTGAAGCTGGGCCTCCTCTCCACGATAGGATGCATTAACACCGCTGTCGGTGTCATATGGATCAGCGCGCACATGCCGAGCGCTACGCCTGAGCAGATACATTTGAACAACAATTTTGAGAAGGCCGAGAAGGCGTTCTTTCTGCTGGTTGACCTTGGACTTAACCTGTACTTTCTGTACCTGGTGCGGTTCCGTCTGATTGCTCTTGGCCTTGGAAAGTACTGGCTGCTCTTCAAGGTCAACGTGGCCATCGTCTTCCTCTCTACGGCAATGGACGCCCTCCTCTTGGGAATGCTGAGCTTGCCCGACCCCTATCTGTAAGCTCCTCCATGGACCAAGGCAATTCCGCGCACTCGTGTCTCCCGCTCCGTGACTAACGCACCTCTGTCTCATGCGTTAGATACGTCCAGTTTGCGCCCGTGGCTTACATCGTTAAGCTCTACATCGAGCTCATTATGGCCGCCCTCATTGCCAAGATCGTCCGAAGCCGCAACGAGGGACACTTTGGCTACCCCCATGAGTCGACTAGCCGAAGGCGGAAGAGCAACACGCACTACGCCGCGTTCCCAGAACCGAGTACCAGCGGCAGTACCGCGCACCGAAATAACACGGAGAGTCCCTCGTTCGGCAATGACATTCAGATCAATAAGGGTGGTGATGAGTCGGACATCCAGTTAGCCACGTACCCCGGGGACAGTGGCATTATGAAAACCGTCACTACTATAGTGGTGACGGAGAATGACAAGGAGCGTGGAAGTACTAACTCTGGGGGGCAGGAACATGAAAACCCCAAGGATTTCTGGTAGGCAGATGTCGTACTCTTATACTCTAATGGGACTTCCTCGTGCAAAAGGGACTCTTCATGTCTCTGTCATTTTATACTTCAGTAAGCTACTTATGTAGGCCAGGCTAGGAGGAAGAAGGGGATCTTGATACCTTCAGACAGAAAGAGGTTTAAGAGGCACTTTTTCACAATGAGTCCGCGCGCACACACACACATACATCTTATTAATTATATAGCCCTAGTAATATAGAGAAAAGATGTTTACTTCCCTCGTTTGATGATGATGTAAGATTATTTACATACCGAGATGAGCCCCTTGTTACATAATAGAGGCCATTGTCATCATGCGCCACAAAGAAGCTGTCGTGGACATGTACTGTAGAGCGTGACTTGTTACAGCACAAGGAGATCAATTTACTGAATTACCAGTGTATAGCGTGTTTATATATAGCACCAACATTTATGCTACTAACAAACAAAGAGATCCCCGCCTTAGGCATCTATCTTAACCGACTCTCGCATGACACCAGGCTCACTCACATGGTGTATCTAAACGTCTCCCATTGCTCAAAGTCCGTCTTGTCAGTAAACTCTGGCCCATTGGGACTAATTGAGTCGCATCTAGCTTCCATGAGTCGATCGCGACGGCCGTTTTCGTATCTGTACCATGAGAGTTGAAGTACCGGCAGGATGATCATAAAGGCGTAGCATCCCACTGCGGCCAGACTCTTATCAGCAAACTGTCGTTCAATCACAAGGACAGAGAACATACTCAACATTCGAAACGCCAGCTCGTAGCGTGGGGCTTGGCTTTCGAGGAAGAATTCTGCCAGATGCATAAGCTGCTGCCTACTGTGTAGTGAACGGCACACTTACGGGGACCTGCGACGAGACCAGCAGCCCACCCCGCAAATATGATTCCAGAAGCAGTCGACTTCTTGGTGTTCCCAGCATAGTTTGATGCCATTAGCCCAGTGCTGAGCGTAAAGGACATCGTGTGCCTGTTCAAGGTTTAGCCTATGCCAAATCATGATGGCTTCACTAGGGAACACTGACGTATACGTGAGATAGTATCCCGCAAGGCGACCACCCTGGTTGGAGTCGGGCAACGCGTGGAGAAGGGATGCGCCAATCAATGGAGGTACAGATACCAGAATGGACAGCCAGAGACGGACATTGTTGTGGTGCGATGCGATATAGGAGAAGACAAGAAAAGTCGTCAGTTGAATGACGGCAGCGGGACACGTGGAGATGACCGTGGTTTGGACAGCCGTGAAGCCAAACCCTTTGACGATTTGGCTAGAGAACTGCTGGACTGTTAGAACACCTAATAGACCATAGTTCCAAAATTCTCACCTGGTTCGCGAAAGTAGAAGGCATCGTGTTGCCACTATTGCCCAGACTGTTAGTACGCAATCAGTGCTTGGACGCTGAGTGTCTCTCACTTACACTGCAGTGAGGAAGAAGAAGATCGTTTGAGGATCTCGCAAGGCTTCCCAGAACTGTGGCCATTTCCATTGATTGTCAGTAGAGACAGTTTGATTCTCTCTCACTCTTTCGATCGCGATCCTTTTTTCGCGTGCGCTCAACCATCGGGCATTCGACTGGTTATCAGGCATGAGATACGCGAGTACTAGCGAAAATGCAAAGCTCAGTGAGCCAAAGAAAAGGAAGAATATCTTCCATGTTGCAATAGGGCCGTGAACTACGAGGGTCAGCAGCAAGCCGAAGCAAAACGAGCCGAACGCGGACACTTACTCGACCCCAGTCCGTACGATAAAAGTCCGCCGAAGAAATTCCCAACCTGTGAAAATGTGAGTCTTTACGGTACATGCGGCGACACTAGAAAGATGTCAAGCAGGGAACCTAGTACTGACAGGAGTGCCACTGAGCCAAAAGGCGGTTCTAAATGCCTGCTCAGGTCGTGTCCACCAGTTACTGGTGACTATCACGAACACCGGCCCTATGATGCTCTCCACGAGTCCAAGAAAAAAACGAGCGGCCATGATGCCGGCAAAGTTGAAACACAGAGCTATTTTGTCGGTTAGACAAAACGAAAAGAGTCTGGAGCAATGTCTTACGGGTAAGCAAAATAATGCACGACCATGTGATTACAGCCCCAGAAATAAGTTTTCCAGCATGCCGAGGCCATCGCTGCACGAGCTTGGCCCAGACCATAGAGCCAATCATGTAGCCAATATAGAAAATGCTGCGCTTATTAGTATGTAGCTCGCGGCGGCATGTGTAAAGGAACATACCTCCCTAGCCAGCTGTAGTTGGATCCACTAAGCTTCAACGCTTCCTTCAGGCCAAAGATTGAGCTGTAGTTGACAAGCGTCTTATCGAGGAACTAGGTGTGTCCTATTAGCGTTGAATCACGGAGGCAGGTGATGTACGACTCACAGATACGATATAGCAGCCGAATAACAGAGGCAAGAGAACAAA
Source organism: Tolypocladium sp. Sup5 PDA-1 (assembly GCA_000750105.3). Taxonomy (NCBI): domain Eukaryota; kingdom Fungi; phylum Ascomycota; class Sordariomycetes; order Hypocreales; family Ophiocordycipitaceae; genus Tolypocladium; species Tolypocladium sp. Sup5 PDA-1. The sequence goes on from JPHH03000016.1 coordinate 86,389, forward strand.
ATCCAACTTTCTCTTCACTTGCTTGGCCTCTTCATCCGTATAGACAATCCGCTCAGACTGACTGGGTAACTTCATATTTCCGTCATGAACAGTGGTGCTAGCGTTTGTGAGATCAACGGCAGCTTCGACTTGGTCGACTGCCACGCAGTCTTTAGCTTTTTCGTGGTCCCCAGGCTCCATTGCGGTCCGATGGCGGTGTATCCTAGGCCTTAATGATGGAGGACTCGGGCTGTCGCGCACTTGGCCATCCCTGATGCTGCGGTTTTAGATGGTTGATGGAAGGGTCATATAAGGGCGATTTTGCAATAGCGAGGTGGTTGCCTTTGTCCTTCGGGCCATTTCAGCGCGTTCATGCAGACGGTCTTTGAATCCCGGGATCTTCTACCGAGTCCTGACATTCAAGCAGGTGGCGCCGACACTATCGGCTCGAGATGTCACATGACCTTGTCGGCTCCGACGTGGCTTGTCATGTTACTCAATTTGGCAAGTCCCTCTTGTGGCCAAAGCCGATTCTGTCGGCTCGTGCGGTCATGTGACCTTGTCGGGGTCGAATGTCGCTTGCAAGTCACGAGCCATGATAGAGCGCGGTATTAGTCGTAGGCCGCCAAGAGACATATAATTAGAGTTGAGTCGGATGAAGGACATGTATCGACCGTAGTAACGGGTCGCGGAGCAAGCGCAATGGCAATCGACAAGCCTCAAGCAGAGCCTCGGCGCATCTCGGCGCCCAAAACCACCCATCTTCCTGAGACGGATAGTTCACGCGCAGTTGTCATTGAGCCCTATCATGTCGACTTACTTCCAGAGTATGACTATGTCAGCAGGGAGTATTTGATTAGCGGTATGGCAGCCGGCAAGTCTTATTGCACTCGGCTCCTTCTTCGCTGCCCAGCGGACCCTTCAAAGTTTACGGGATTCGTTGTCGAGGAGCCTTCCCATCTCTGGGGGGGAACAAGCATATGGCGACATATAAATCGCTGGCTGATGCGAAATGGTGAGTGCGTACGAACGTTTCCTACGTTTCAGCTCATTGACGCTTCTGAACAGGCCATGCTTGGCTCGAGGTCGATTCACAGGCCCCATCGGCGCTTGGTAAAGTCAAGAACGCTGACCCAGAGCGATACAACGAGATGCATTTCATCCCTGGCCCGCTCTCCAATGAATTCCTAGAGAACATCCCGTTCGTCACAAACGTCACCAAGGAAACACTTCGGGAAGCCTATGAGGGCTTTAAAGCCAAATGGTGGCCTGCGACCTTGCAATCACCTGAAATCATCGCCGCTGCCTCGTTTGCACTACGAACCGGGCAGTTGGGCTTGAGAGCCACTCGGGTAGTGCTCAGCGGGCTGTCGCAAACAGGGGGTGTGACGAGGCGCTTCGTTACACACTCGTCCCACTTGCGACTGCCAGACGGCGCGCTCCCATTCGAGGCATGCATTCCATGCCAGTCTGGCGGTGCAGCCCTCCCTGATCTCCCTGGGGTCAAGATTGTGGAGCTGCTTGGAGAGTCAGAGTTCCAGTCTGTTCGACTCCCATGTGGTGTCGGCGGACAGATAATCGGGACAGCGCACAGGCGGCCGGAAAGCGACTCATTTCGGCTCTACGAAGTGGCGGGTATGGGTCACCGCGAGTCCCGGTACGCATCCAACATTGACATTGAACGATGGTCGGTTGCAGAGCTATGTGGTGCCAAATGGAGCACATTCTCCAATTCTTTCATCTACCACGCTGTGTTCGACGCCGTGGAGAAGTGGACAGGCAAGAGAGGCATCGCACCTCCTCCCAGCGCTACTCTTGCAACGATCAATTTGAGCGATGACATCCTGCGGGATGCGCACGGCAATGCGGTTGGGGGAGTTAGGACCTTGCACACCGATGTGCCTTTGGCACGGATTGTTGCTGCTACTCCAAAGGGCCGGCCAAATTGGTATTGGGGTAAGTCAACCCAACGCATCCGGGGCATCAGAGACAACATGATTCACTAACCACTTGAGCAAAGGATCTGAGTGGCCATTCACGCCTGAGAAGCTGCAAAGCGTTTATGGGTCGGTCGCTAATTACCGACGACTGGCAGGACTTGCCATTTACCATCAACTGCAAGCCGGTTTCCTCCTCGCACATGATGCGGAAACTCTACGCCGGGAAACTGTAGAGAATGTTGCCTTTTAGACTGTAATAATTGCGCTCTTAGACCTAAATGCTCAATTCCCGTGGTTAGCAATGAGATCAGAGATGGGCCTCTGACAGCGTTGTTTTCGCCATTGGTCTAGGGTGGCATGACACGGAACTAAATTTGTAAAAGGCCAACGGCTTGGTTGCAAAGTGTGTAAAACAGAGGCTATGCTATCTCTCCAGATGCAACACCAGCAGATAAAATGCGAGACTTCATAATAGAGCACGGCTAGCCGACAGAGGAACTCTCACATGTCGAGTACTCGTACGTTTTGGGTACGGACTTCAATTCATTCGAGGAAGCATTGCAGCCACAGCCTTTCATTCTCCACGCTTGCAAGGGGACGTGGCGCACGAGTCATGATGCTTGGATACGCTTCAGGGGCTCTGAAGTGCGACCCAATCCCCGCGCTTGATGTTCAATTACGTACCCCACGAAGTGGTCCCCAAGTGTTGGAACTAATATTCCATCTAGGTCAGAAAGGGAAAGTTAGAGTCTCCGAGACCGGATGCTACAGAGTTCTGTGTGGAAGGGGGTAATGAAGCCTTTTCAACGCGACCTGTCAATCTGCAGCCGTCACTGTGCTGGCAGCGACTTGCTTCGCCTCGACATCTTTTCGTTCCGTTCTTTGAATCCCAAAAAAGGAGGATGCTCTGCTTGGATGGGATGCGTGTTTTCTGGCCAGTACAAAGGAAACATGTATTTTACCAACCAATGACATAGCTCATGTCATACTCTCTAGCTTCTTAGGGTAAGGCTCGGAGTCCACATATGATACAACCCTCCTGTGCCCCTCTTCCCCTTGACTTCATTGAAGGCCTTGTTGTATTCAAGGCGCGATTGTCTCTCGGGCGCGATAGTCAGTGGCTTCGTTCTACACATGCAGTCACTTCGTGTCCCCTTAACAGATCAGTGACCATGATCTTGGGAGCTACTGCCAAACCTGCCACGGCTCGACAGCGGTCTCGTGCCGGTTCGTACGCCACACCCTGACTGGGGGAGCTTGAACTAAGCGATGCTTCCTAGGCTGCTACACGTGTAGGATTCGAAAAGTACGGTGCAAAATAAATCCTCGGGGTCTACAGGCGTCAGCTCAACCCCATGACTGCGATGATTGCCAAAGACTTGGTTTGGACTGCCGGTGGCATGCGCCGGCACCTGGCGAGCAGTACGTCCCGCCGCCGAAGAGAAGACGGACGGTGGGACAGCGGTATGGACGCCAAAGTGACAGCAATACGGAAGTTTCCCCAGAATCGTCGAATCAACCGTCAGCTGGTGAACCCAAAGCCCATCACGTGGACATTTCTGCTTGTTCAGTCGAATCTTCCAGCCCCAGCCTTTCACTCCCCTCAGATCACGCCAACAGTGTATTCAGCCAACCCACCAATGTCCAACTAGATCTCTTCAGCGACCTTGGCTTTGATTTCGATCTCAGCCAAGGATCTTGGAATCTGGACTTGAGTTTAGCAGGAGAGGGGCTGGACTTCATACCTTTGCCCGCAGTAGACCCTTCGACGTTGCAATGGGCTTCTGATTCCACAAGCCTAACAGTGTCCACGAAGTTTCCACCGGCAGATAAGCGCCAAGGGTCAAGGCAACCTCACTCAGCACTTCAAACCGAAGAAGATATCACATCCGGAGCCACAAACCTTTCTTCTCCTTCCGTCAGCGAGGACAACCGCCGGCTGATCCAGCACTATTTGCAGGTCATGAAGGGCTTTGCAAAGGTTGAAGATCGCTCTAAAGATGCCAATAACTTGTTTATCTCAGCATTTTCTGAATCCCTCTATTTTCCACCACTTTTCTACGCTATTCTCGCATTCTCTGCTTCTCACCTGTCCATAGAGGACGCTTCCTACGTCGACCAAGCCAACACTTACGACCGCCTCGCGCAGGAGACTTTCGAAGCCTTTAAGCAAGACCCTAGCACCCAAGCAGAGGGACTTCTTTCTGCTCTATTCGTTCGCGTCAAGAAAGTTCATGTGACGGCGGGCAGTGTGGCCTCTTTTCTGGATCTGATGGCGGCGGCGGCCGAAATTGTCTCAACTAAGCAAGGCGAGCGAGCCTTGGAAGATCCCTCTACTCTGGCACGACGTATTATTCTCCGTCTCGCTATCCTGGACGCGCGCGCTACATACTATCGACTAGGCGGTGGGGTGCTTGTTAACTCCTTACGCCGTCTTCCTGCTCTGTCATTCATTTTTAGTGGTGAAACTCATTCGGCCATCTCACCGGGCGCTCTTATCAGCTTGCTTCGTGCGGATATCCTCCGGATGCGTGTTGCAGAGCTCGACATGCGGTTGCACAAGCAAATGAAGAGCGAATTCATTATGCTATCTCCAATACGCGTGGACGACGTTAAGTTGCTCTATATGGACGTCCAACGCGAAATTGACCAATGGGAGAGTCAGATGATTAGTCTGGGTGAGGAGCTGGACCATATTACTTTGGTTGACGAAGCGGTACTTGATTCATCGACCTACGGTCACTATACTGTCTTATCAGCGCTTCACTCGGCCCTACTCTACCTCCATATTATCCACGTGAGTACTCCAGTGTCTTTTGCTTTAGGCTACTGATATCATCTACTAATAATAAGCAGCCATTGCTCTGTTTCGACCGGGAGGTTTCTATCTCAAGAATATTATACTGCCAACTTAGGGTCTGTCGCGACCCTTCACGCACTAATTCGCCTTCCTCGATCCTGCCTTCCTCCCTCTTCTTGGCTGGACTGTGCACCAGCGACCCTATACATCGCGACTGGGTACTCAAGTTGTTGAAGGAAGGGGAGAGGTGGGGTCTGTACGTTCGAAAGGCCCGAGAGCTACTCGAGGCACTGGTGAAGTTACAGGCCAAGGGAAATACGGTGGATGTGTGCAGCGCGATGGACCAAGTTACTGGCAGATTCATCATCTAAATGTTAACCGTCGGAGAAGAATGCTTTAGAGCTAAAAGAAAACCTGTCTGGAGAAGAGGGAAAGGACGTGTGTGCGAGTGTGTGTGCACAGATGAGGAGACAAAGCCCTCTAAGGAAAATACCCCTTCTTCATCTTTCTGCTTCAAGCATAGAGGGGCCTTGTTCCATCGAGCCCCTCTCCTAATTTCCGTACAACTGAGTGCCTTGTACATAGAAACTTGTCCTAGTTTCAACCTGCTATCATGACCTTTCACGGTCCCTTAGTACCAAGTTCAGCAGACCAGAAGTGGTTGTAAAAAGGTCCGTCGCCTCGGTAAACATTCTCGTCCCAACCTCACCCGGGGCAAAGTCAAAGTCAAATTCTGTAAATATGCACGCCGCGGCAACTCGAATCTCCATTAAACGTAGGCTTTTACCCAAACAGGATTTTTGCCTGCCATTTCCGATTAGAAGTAGCAATCTCGGGATCATGTGTCGGTAACGCTTACCTATGCTCCACGGCACAAAGGCGTTCTTGTTCAAAATCAGGGGCCTAGTGGTACACCGCTCGGGAATCCACGACTTTAGCTTCTGAAAGTAGCGGCCATCTGCCTCCGATCTAGCGAAACTGCCCTGCCAATTTGAACTTGAATAGTGAAGCTCAACTAATCTCGCATCAGGCTGTATTGAGGCGTCACAATGGTCGTGTTCTCGGGGATGTAGCTCCCGTTGATTGTCATGCCTCCGCGAGGGGGCAACCGAAGGTCGGCCACCACAGGCAGTTGATGAAGTAGACAAATGCCGATCTTTGCTACTTGCTTGCATGGCTTTCGTTGATCAAGCCATTGCCTTTGTTGATAAAGAAGCACCATCCGTCCAACTTGAACGACATCTGCAGGCTTATGTATACTGGATGAAGTCTCAGCAATAAGGACTTCGGGGTGGAGACTTACTGGTTGACGACCATTCCGTCCAAAGGCTCCTTGCCGATGCAGATGCCCGCGAACAACTCTTTCAGCGAGCAAGTTGCATGAAGATACTGCGCGGCGAGGTCGACCCTTTGCAGCTCATATTCCAAGACGGTCCCGCCGACCGGTACTATGAGCAGATGCTGGCAAACGAGCACCATGCCCACCCTGCCTCCGCGAATTTGGACCTCCTGTGCTTCAAGAATCCATCCATGAACATCCTTGAAGTCGGGGCCGGCACAGGTGGTCGGACGTTACGCACCCTGAAGACCTTGAGCAGCGACGAGTTGAAGAAATGGGCACGATACGACTACACTGATACTTCGCCCTCTTTCTTTGGCCAAGCACGCACCGGGTTTCGGGAATACGCGGCCAAGATGAGCTTTAGACAGCATAGCATGCCCTTGTTAACGTTGCTCGCATCCAGGAGGGTGAATCAATCCTGGTTTATCCAAGCGCGAAGTACGAAAGCCAAATGGTCATACATCGGCAAGACAGCTCGGTGCCAGCATACTTGTCACGGCCAGCTCGGTCTTGGAGCGTGGCTTTCTTCTCAATCAGTTGCATGTTTCCGGCGTGGCTATTTTATCTGCCGATGAAATCTCCTTATCGCGCAAGATCCCCGAGGCTATCCGAGGATTGGGGGTCGACGTAGTCGTCGGCGCACCGGCAAAGGACGGAGACAGCATCGATATTGGTGAATCTCTGGCCCCTTTCGGCCAGCTTGTCGATTGTTGTGCTCAAGAAGCCGGCAGATTAAGCTTAGCGACGATGTGAAGCGGTTGCTGCAATGGACCTGCCAACGCGCGCCGGTCATCGGTGGACATGATTGACCTCTGGAAGAAGCCCTCTACGGCATATAAGACGTTTCAACAAGCTATGAAAGCAGCTTTTAGGGGGGAGTTTGGCACGCCACACCCGCTTCATGTGTTTGCAGGTGACAACGCCGACGCAGGATTCCGCTTGGAAGGGCTAGGCAAGAGAGTCATTACCCTTGACCCAGAAATGACAATCACGGTACTTACAACTTTTCGGGCGTTGAGCAAGCTGCGCTGGCTGGTATTAATGGCTAACACGAGCTCTCTCTCAGGCAAACGTCAAGGTAAAGCCCCAGTACAGCTTCCCAGCGGAGGCAACGTACGTTATCGCGGGTGGGTAAGGTGGTCTCGGAAGGAGTTTTGCAAGGTGGATGGCAAGACGCGGAGCCAGGAATCTCATTCTTCTTTCGCGTTCTGGCGTCCGAGCAGCCGCTGCAGAGGCGCTCGTGAACGAACTGTGGTCGCAGGGAGTCCGTGCTAAAACGCCCCAGGTCGACATTGGCGACCTCGTATGGGTGCAAAGTGTGCTGGGAAAACTGAGGGCTTCCATGCCTCCCATCCGCGGCTGCATACAAGCATCGGTGGTTTTGGGGGTCCGCCTCCCCCTTCTTTGCCTTTGCTTTTCTGGATCGAACACTAACAGTTTGTAAAGGACAACTTGTTCCCAAACATGACCTACGAGGACTGGGCCATCAGCACCGGGGCCAAGGTGACTGGGTCCTGGAACCTTAACGCCGCTCTGCCGGCGGACCTTGACTTTTCGTCCTCCTGTCCTCGAATCAACAGTATCATCGGCAGTCGTGCGCAGGCCAACTACGGCGCGGGCAACACCTTCCAAGTGTCCTCGCGCAGCACCGCCTTTCGTTGGGGCAAAAGGGTGCGTCCATCAACCCGGGCCTCATGGTCGCCGAGGGCATCGTCGCCAAGAATGCTCACCTACTCGCGTCGATGCTCCGCATCGGCCATCTCATGGACATTCATCAGGAGGAGCCTCTTGCCCTGCTGGAGTACTACTGCGACCCAAACCTCTCCATCCAGGACCCGGCTGATGCGCAGATTCTGGTGGGAGTAGAGATGCCCGGCGCGGTACTTGTCAAGGGCATCGACCTGCACAACGCGATTCACCGGCCCATGGTCCGCCACCTCTTCCAGATGGGAAAGACGAGTGGCCGAGATGAGATGCAAAGCCTAAACGCTGCCGCTGCCGGCGCCGCGTCTGTCCACCGGGCGTCGCTCCTCACCAAGGCGGGCTCGCAGGATGAGGCGGCCGCCCTAGACTCGCTTGTCGTGGTTGACTTCAAGAATTGGTTTGCGAGGGAGATTGGTGCTGACATTGAGATATTTGTGCTGCTGGGCAATCTGACGCTGGGGCAGCTTGCTGAGCAGGCTGCGAGGACTAACAAATACCGACGAGATGGGTAATACGCCCTGTATCCGTACTCCGTACTCCGTACACGAGAAATAAATAAATGACGATGTTATACCGTGGCCGCATTAATAGTACCGGGGTGGTTGAGGGTGGTCTGCCACATGTCCAGTCAGAAACGAGTTTCAGTTTCAAGTTCCAGTCACATGGTTATTATTGGAGTGGAGGGAGGGGTTACAGTCTAAAAGTAACACAGCGCTATGAAGCAACATGTGATCATTGCCTCGCCGAGAAGGTTGCGCAAAGGATCCAACAAGTGAGACCTGTTGGAGGCCCGGGACGGATTGTTTACCCACAAGTGACCCCGCAACGCCGTTCCGCGCGCCATCCATCGGGCCATCGGGGTCTCGGGCGCGTACCCTTCCTGGAACAGCACATATGTATCAAGATCGCATGCCCCGCGCTCCTTGTCCGTCAATAGAAAACCAGGACCCCCTTTCCGACATCCGCCATCATGTCTCAGCTACCGGAGACGCCCAACCAGGCTACAGAGCATGCTAAATCGTACGATGATCCTTTCATCTACGACACCATTGCGGAGCCAACGCATCTTAGGACGTTGCTGGTAGAGGACATTTACCTACTCGGCGGGCAGTTCGCCATTCTCTGCCAGTTTGCCCACCCTGCCTTGGCTAAGGGCAGCTACACTCACTCAAGCTTTGCGGCACGCATTGCCAACCGGCTCCAGAACACGGCGCGCTTCCTTAACGCAGCAGTCTTTGGAACCCAGCAGGAAAAAAACGCCATATTTTCCGTCATCCACAAATACCATGCACATGTGAAGGGAGACGGCTATGACGCGAACGATCCAGAGCTACACAAATGGACAGCAGCCACACTCTTCGTGGCTGTTATCGTGGTCCACGAAGCCGTCTTCGGAAAGCTCCATCGTGACCGGCTGGAAACCTTGTATAAAGAGTCTGCCGTGTTTGGGACCTCCTTGAGAATGCCACCTGAGATGTGGCCGGCTACTCTCGACGATTTTTGGACTTACTGGGATCACAATATCGCCACGCTGGAGGTCACTGACATGGCCCGCAAATTAAGTCGGGATTTGCTCTACCCCATCAACCTCCCGCTGCGGTTGCGTGCCATGACCCCGCTGGCACGGGTTCTAACTATTCATTTTCTCCCGGAAAGGCTGGCGAATGAGTACGATCTGCAGCCGACAATGTTAAGCCGGCTTCAATACCAAGTCGCTGTGAACACGCTTTCGGTCACGTACCCTCGACTTCCGGACCAGATACGACAAGGATTGCACCAGCACTATATGGAGGACCTTAAGAGGGCAGTAGATAAGGTTGTGCGCACAGGACATTGGACAAAGCTCTAATAGCTTGCCTGCTAGTTTAAATGTGGAAACACCAATGCTTGTAGATAGAAACTCAATCCCATGTCGATGCTGGCACCGCACCAGCCCGGAAGATTGGTGCAATGCAACAATCCACCTTGTTGACACTATCATCGGCGCAAGGCATCGTTTACGTGTAAACCACCTTGTACCCACGGTCGAGAGAGTATTCTTTAATCTCTACCTGGGCTAGTTTCTCTAAGACATAAAATACTACGAGCGACCCTTGGACCTTGGTACAGTAGGTACTCAAAAGGACTGTAAAGTTAGTACAAGCCTTCATTCGACAGGACACCGGAATCTTTCTGTGGTTCCAAGAATGGAACGTGGATGGAGCGGCATCTGGAACCTTGGCATGACGAAACGGATCGCTGGTAGGTAAGCACCAGTAAAATGTGAGCTGATCGGTTTACATCGGCCCGGACTCCCCCTCACAGATATCCTGAGTCATAGGAACAGGGAGTTATCGACCTGTCATCCGCGGTGCTGAGACAATGAAGTCATTGAAACACATCAGCAGACCGGAGCCACCAGCTCGTTGATAGTATACAGAATGTCTGGGGACTGACTTTTCCGGGGCAGCAACTAGTAATAGAGCCAGGACAAGCACCGTTTATAAGTTGCTTGATGTAAATGAGTCCTCTAAGGTAACTGCTGCCATATGAGGACTTCCTTGAGTTGATGCAAATAATAGCCTGCTTCCACAACCGTTAGATCACCACCCACACCTTTGGAACTTTACCTGTCGATACCCGTAGCTACATGGTCTTGCCACAGCCCCACCGCTACGCCTTATCCGTAGAAAAGTGGCTTTACAAATCCGAAACTCTTTCGCAGGTGGCTTGTTGGCTCATGAGAATACTTGGCTCAAGGTATGCGAAGATATCCACCCCTGACCAATGGCTGGTAATGCAACGATGGCGGGGCTTGCGAAGTTGCTCGCCTGACCAAAAGTTTTATGCGACAGCGGCAAGCTTCTATGATCAGTCACTTAAGGGACCTTCACATTGATACTACAAATCAGGAGAAATGAGTTCGAGGTTCCAATACGTCTTGGCGGACGGGTTCCACGGGCTCGAGAGGAAGTATAAAATGGGCTTCATATCCTCGTCTAGAACACTGGTCCTGCATGTCATCCCGTCGATAATCTATAAGCAGACTTTGATTCCGAACACAGAGCCACCACAGCTTCGTTGTCTTATCCATAACGACTTACCACCCACCTTACAATGCTCTCCACTCTCGTCATGGCCTTGATCGCCCTTCGGGCTACTGGAGTTTTGTCGGCTGTAGCCGAGAAGCAATGCGGCAATCTCGGCATCATGACCGTTGACAAGTCTACCCTCGCTGCTGGAGTCAACCCCAGCGATATGCGCCGGTGTGCAGAGCACCCGAGTGTCATGACTCCCAACAAGCTCGCCCAGCGCGACTGCTACTTTGGCGGGCCATTCGGGTGCTCCGACGGCTACTGCTGGAAGCAGTGCGACACGCCCGAAGATGGTTTCTGGTGCTGGACGGCCTTGAATGGTGGCATCGGAGACTGGATTACCTGCACCATGGATAGTGACTGCAACGCGACTATGGCTTGCGGCACTGGAGACAACTGCAATTCCTGTGGCTGCAGCTGCTAAGTCTTTTAACATGAAGGGGCTGGGGAGCGTGGGATACAAGGTGTGGTTGAGTGATAGTAGGAACTTCTCTGGAGATGAGATACACACGAGATGCCCCATGAGAAGCTGAGTATGCTACATGTCGACAAGTCGCTCTTTTGGCTATTAAACAAAGCTATATGGTATCAGTTAGTTCTATGTCAACAAGTCATTCTTTAGCCACTAAACAAAGCTATTGAAGATAATCGAAGCAGTTTGAGAGGGTCAGTTCGAGGTCCTTCATACGCTAGCGACCTGAGACCCGCGTCGTGCAGTCAGGGTATTTGCGGGTAGCTCGTCAGGCGCCCAAAGTCGCGCCGCCCAAAGACATGGTGCTCTTCCAAAGCCCGGATTTCCGCTTCTGCCCACCATGAGACTTGAACTGAGAGAGCAAGTGAGGATGTTGAACTTCAATTTTCACCGTTGAATAATGCTCGTGGCAGCCTGTTCGTTCCCCACTTCTCGACCTCCTGAACCCGGTGAGGCTCAAAGACAAGGCATAATTCACGTAAGGGAAACTGCCGAGGTTCCGATATTCAATTAATAGCCCTTCAGCCCCTCATCAGCCACATGCACCCTCATTTCACTCTGAGCCTAACTACCAGACCAAGATATACCACAGAAATGTTGAGGCTGAACAGCGGTCAAGGAGAGGCCATGTCATGTTCGAGGCTCAATCTGTTAATCTTTAGCGAGCTGCTCCATCTGCCTGCTAGGCAGATTCCCACGAGCCGCACTAAATTTGTGGCGTAAAGCGCAGAATAAGTTGCGCCCTCAGGAACCAGTGGCGGTTCCTGAAGGTGGTTCGTGGGCGAGCCCCAAAGAGGAAATTCCAAACCTCAGCCCCAGGAAGGAACACGGGACTATTGGCAACACGGACCCTGGGCGCTGAATGAGCTGAAACCATTTCCCCAGGTCCTTAGCGCTTGCTCACAACCTAGTGGAGAAATGGGACGGGGAATGAATGGGTTCAGGGCCTGTGCCTGGATGGGTACGTTCATGTGGGGATGCTTGATTCAGCCTCACATAGGAGTGCATCATCGTGCCAAGTATATAAGCTTGGCATGTAGACTTGCTCCTGGAAGGATTATCCATCGGCAGTTTCCTTTAGCTTGGATTACCCTACGCATCAACTTACAACTAATTCTTTGCCCAACCTTTGCTCGCAGCATTTCTGTCATCATGAGCCGCCTTCCTCCCGTTGAGAAGCTTCCCCTTGCCGTCCGCAAGAATGGTAAGTCAGCGTAACATGTTGAACAGGCTGCTCATTCCGCTAACATATGACTCTAAGTGCGCGACGAATGGGAAGCCAAGAAGCCTGAGCTCGAGAAGAAGATCTCGGACATCCTCGGCGTCGCCTGGACCATTGACATCAACCCCAACCAGATCTATGCCTATGCCGACGACGGCTACGCCAAGGAGTCTCCGGGCGCCATGCTAGCCTCGTAAGTCTGCCCTGATCCAACCACCTGGTTGTGCTTGAGCATGTCTTGGATGGGCTGACACAGCACCTCATATAGCTACATCTCCGGTGCGGAGTGGCAGTTGAAATACTTTATCGAAAAGCACGGCGACGCCGGCAAGAATGAAATCAACACCCTCTGCTCCGCCCACACTATCGGCATGGACATTGACCTGAACAAGAAAGTGTCCTACTGCGGCTCTGAGGTCTCCCCCTCGGGTCAGCTCATCATCCTCTTCGCTGAAGGCAAGCTCGGCACCAACATCGACCACGCACTTAACCTGGAGAACCTCACCAAGGCCTTCGACGGTGCTCCCTCCACCGGGTCTCTTTCTTATACCTTCACCGCGCGCACATCCATCCGCACACAATACGACGCGGAAATTGACAAGATCAAGAGCAAGGTTACTTCCGCGCTGCAGCGCGATAGCCTCACTCTGGATCCCAACTTCGACGCTGTGTATGCCAAGCTCAAGGGCGCCGCGGACGCGGATGACAACTGGCAGGAGAACCTGGGCTACTACACCAAGGGCTACTTTTCGGCGTTTGCGGATTGGCTAGACAGCCAAAAGGTTGCTTCGGATGAGATGATTAGGGAAGCTCTGAATGAGGGAATTGAGAGCGGCAAGGTGGTGTTCCGCGTGGTGGATGATGGACAAATGAAGTCGTCGTATAACGAGGCTGTGATTGAGGATGGGGTGCTGTACCTGCAGACTGTTCCGAAGTACTTTGGAACGAACATCCACTATGTGGCGGAGAAGTTGATGGATCAGCTGTAACTGGGCATCAGCTGTAACTGGAAACCAATGATCTGCAATACACAACCTTTGTTCCAGAGATCTCGGCTCGTGCCGCGTCGACTGCTGTAGCTCTGCGTTACTGAGACTAAATTTACAGAATGGCATGCCTTGCATGCATGGTTAACGCAATGTGGTGTCATTATATGCAGAACGATCTTTTAATGAGTCAGCCGCCCACATGTTATGTCGCTCTGGTCCCATAAGTCTTCGGTGCGGCATGAAGCCCCTCGTGAGAAAAGAGAAAATTTAATATCAAGCCGTTCCAAGTATGCAGGGGCTGAGTTCGTGCCAGCTGAGTTCGTGCCCTACGTCACTGGCCAAGATAGCCTGTTCTCTCTTGCCTCAATCATCCATTGATACTTAACCCTTACTAATTGAATACAACTGATAACGAAAGTACCGTAGTCAGTCTAAGGTTCGATTCTGTAGGGTAGCCGGAGAGAACCGAAGTGTTCAGCTCCCTCTCGGACAAAACCGCGCCCGAGAAATAAAAAAAGAGGGGAAGGAGATAGGGTCCAATACATATATATTGCCCGGGCAATTTAATCCCCTTGTCTCGTGGCAACCTGCCCGCTGACCCCCGGGTAGTAGCAGTTAGGCAAACCCTGGAATTGAGAGTGACGGGCAGGTGTGCTAAGCATCGCGGCTCCCCGACGACGGCTCATCAAGATATCAATATCAGCATTGCAGTTTAGTCATCGGTCATTCTTCCCCGCCTCACCCTAACCCCATGGAGCTCTCGGATCTTCTTGACCCCCTGACATGGGGTCGTGTTCTGGGGTGCTGCTTGCTGCTCGTCGTCGCCGGCTTCGTCGTCGACTACGCGACGCTGCCGCGATACCCACAGGACATTCCTGCCTTTGGCTACGGCCGCGGGCTTTGGGCCCATCTGAGGAACGCCACTGCCTACGACAGTGGCCCAGGCCTGCTTGTCTAACTCTGCAAATTATGGAACAAGGCCCGCTATGTACCGAAACCCACAGTCATCAAATATCTGGACCAGCAGAACATTAATAATGACTACCTATCTGGGATGAAGGAAGACCTCAACCTGAACTGCAATGAGCCCAATTAGTGAGTCAGACGAACCGTCATAACATTGGCTTGCGGACTAACCACATCAGCTTCACGACATGTTTTCACATTGCATCCTGCATCATGCTTATTCCCTCGCAGACCATCTTGACCTACCTTCAGCCAAGTTTTTGGCTCTCTGGTCTTAAAATCATGTGGAGTATCATTGCTGGTCTTATTGCAAGGACCACAAACGCAAAGCAAGTCTACGCTCTCCAGGTCTTCCTTGGTCTCTGTGCAAGCAGTGCTTGGCTTGGAATGATAACTTTTGTTCAACATGTCAATCAATTGTTTCCCTAGTATCCCCACGAGACTCGCAGAACGCATACTGTGACCAGAAGCTAATTTGCAATAGTGTATTGATATACACCAACGGAACTCGCAAAACGCATGGGATTCTATCATTCATGCCAAGCCGTTGGAATGATGTCTGGTTCTTTACTGGCCGCCGTCACGAAAACTCTAGACCGGCACCATTGGCTGGCAGGCTGGCGTCGGCTTTTCGTTATTAACGGAATTATTACCGGCTGGCTTGTTTATTTCCTTACGATTTTATACGTCGCGACCGCTACGGCAACGTCTACTTCTCACTCTTCTTGAAGTCGCTCAAGAATACGGACGGCAGCGCAACGTGGAGTGTGGTGCAAGTCAATACAATCCCCGTTGCAGGTTACGTCGCCAAAGTGGTCTTTGTATGGATCTGGGCCCTAATTTCTGACTACTTCGAGACTCGATGGACGCTCATCGTCATACAGGCCCTCATCGGAATAGCTGCATTCATTGTCATGAGCATCTGGACTACACACCCCGCTTGGTCGCCCTACCTGGCGTTTATGCGTGCTACTTTATCGCGTACACTTGCCTTCTCTCATCTTCTCCTGGCTTTCCGATCTCCTTCCGCAAGACGCTGAGGCCCGTTCCCTCATAGTAGGTGTTGTCGTCGCTTTGTATTACGCGATTTTGGCTTGGTCGCAAGTCCTGGTTTGGCCCGCGTCGGAAGCACCTTACTACAGGTACGGCTGGCAGTCTGGTCTTGCGCTATTAATTCTCGTCATTATAACGACGTGCACTCTTCGCCTTATCGACCTGCGTGCGGTACCTCCAGCCAGCGGTTGGCTTTACCTACTAGTCTGGAGAGCCAAACTGTCCGCGGAACGAACAGTTTGACAGTTGATTCGGCGGAAAAGGATAAAGAGGAGCAGCAAGAGAATGCAAACTCGGGGAAGGAAACTCGTTCCCTTCATCAGCGATGACTGCTCACTATACAACATGAATCTCGACATCAATAACTCCCTACCTCAGTCATGTTCCTGAGCAGTGGCCTGAGTAGCGCCCGGCGCCCGGGTCGGTGAACGACCACAACACACGACCTCCCCACCCCGTGTAGGTAACTGTCACTCGGTGGTCGGCACAAACAGCACTGTTTTAATTACCCGTAGATATACTTGCCACAGCACCTTATCAGGTCATGGAGTCATTTGTATGACACCAAACGTACCATGGTGGGAAAACCTGCCTTCTGCACTCCTTCGTAGTTAGGCGAATCCTACATAGCACGTGGGGGAGACTATAGGCATAGAGGGCGCGAAACACCAGGCAACCGCCTTACAAGAGTCTAGAATCATGTATGTGTTAGTGGGGCGTCACTGTCTACGAGTAAGCAGGCCGGCCAACATAGTTATGTAGTTGGAGGTTATCCGTAGAGAGGAGGGGAAAGCGGGACATTTGGGGCGCGGTCCGGGAGCGCGGGTGGTTGATGTCTGCATGTCAATGCGCCGATCCGCACTTTTGTATCCGTACTCCGTAGATTGACAGGGGAGCTGCGCGAATTGCCTACCGAATGCCTAATCCGGCTTTACGCCTTGCTCTAACCCCCATACTAAGGGAAAATAATGCATCTCTGACAGGGCATCCTCTGCCGGATACCCGAGAGCGCGCATCAAATACGAAATGCGTCTGCGGCCCGTTCTATCGCGAATGATAATAAAGCCAGAGCCCCGGCTCAATTGCAGAGGTGTAGCTCGGCACATCCTCGAGTCAAGTGAAGCCACGCCGAAATGTACGTTGCACAATTCGCCGCCGTCGTGGTTGGTCTCGCGGGAGCCGGCGCGGCTTCGCGCATCGTCACCGACATCCCGAGCATCTACAGATCCTGGGGTGAGCTCTCAGTCTATGCCGATAACGCGGAGGATGCATTTGGTGTACGTTCCGTTGGTCTACCTGATGGATGCCAGATCGTGAGTTTCCCTTCTAGGCTGGGCTCGAGCGCGGGCAATTGACCCGAGTAGGAGTCTGCAAGCACGCTCCAACGCCACGCGCAAAGATTCCCAGACAGCGTAGATGGCGCCGTCACTGGTGGATTCGCCGAGAAAGTCTCCAACTTCACCAAGGCCAGCAACAAGAAGGGGGATTCCTGCAGCGCCTTCACCGGGCCACTAAAGTTCCTCAATTCCTTCAACTACGTCATGAACGATACAGGTCTCCTCACTGGACAGGGCGCCGCAACGGAATTCGCAGCAGGTGTCGCGTTCTGGAATCGCCGTGGGCGAACGCTATACAATGCATCCGTCGCCCAGTTGCAATACGACGCATCCTTCCCCAACGGCACAACTCGCCCAGAGGTGACGTTACGAACCACTGGCCAGTCACGAATTGAGAACAGCCAAATCAACTGGGCCCTGGGGTTCTTTGGTCCGAGTTTCAACACCACGCCTGACCCGACACTTACGGAGTGGACCGGTCCCTTCAAGGTGGTCATCATCCCAGAGGGAGGGACTGAGAATAACACTCTCGCCTCGTACGACAGCTGCTTCAACGACAATAGCGACGACAATGGCAATATTGCAGCTCAGCATCAGGATGCCTACAAGAAGAACTATCTGCGGTCTGCTGTTCACCGTCTGCAGGCTTACGCTCCGTCAGGATTCACCTTTACCTACCAGGATGTGTATGCAATGCAGATGAGTTGCGCGTACGAGTATGCATTCATCGGCATGTCCGACTTTTGCGGATTGTTCACCGCAGATGAGTGGGCTGGGTTTGAGAACGTCTTGGATATACAATGTACAGAATATCTCCCCATTGTGTTAAGCCCGGACGCTACTAACACCAGGCCTCTAGACTACTATCTCTACAGCTTCGGAAACCCAACTGGGCGCGCTCAAGGAATCGGCTACCTGCAGGAACTCATCGCCCGCCTCACGCATCACTACATCCAATCTTCAGACTCCTCTGTAAACTCTACTCTGGACGACAATCCTACTAGCTTTCCGCTCGGCCAGCAGATTTATGCCGACTTCTCTCACGACGACATTATTATCTCTGTGCTCACTGCTATGTCTATGGATTATTTCAAAGACGCTCCAACTCTTACCAAATTCCCACCAAGCCCCGACCGCCATTTTATCCTCTCTCACCTCACACCATTCGGCGCCAATCTCGTCACCGAAACAATCGGTTGCTCTTCCGCGGATCCCGTGGCCATTTCGGACCACCGCGTGCAATATTCCCCGACGCAGTACGGATATGATGCCTCCAATGCCACGCACAAATTCATTCGCATGCGTTTGAACAACGGCATATTGCCATTGAACACTATCCGTGGGGGTATGTGTGGAGACGCCACGAGCGGTCGAGTTGACGGCCTGTGCGAGATGGGTGCGTTCCTCAAGAGCCAGGAAGACGCGTACAAACTAAGCAATTACGATTATGCCTGCTTTGGCAATTATACGATTGCGAACTCGACCAAGGGAATAGACTACGACGGGACTATTTTCAAGGGAAAAGAATACCAGTAGTTTGTAGCGAGGCTATCTGCGGAATCGGCTGGGGGTTTCTCCCAAAGAGAGCGTATTTAATTCATTTAAAGAAAGGTTGCAACCATGACTAGTATACGTAGATCCGGGTACTTTTTTCTCTCAGGTCTTATTACTGTACGATCGAGTCTACAACTTCCTCTTCTTCGCTCCAAGTTCGAGGGGGCTGCTTCCAGAATTACGGCCAAAGATTGGGAGATCCTACGGATTTGCTCCGAAGGAAACTGACGTCACGCAAGGGAACAACTGAAGAATGCCGTCGCCAGCATCAACAACGACTTGCCCATTCGAGGAATGGCCAATGCTGCCAATGTACTGCATGGCCGCGCCTTTCACAACATGTCAATCGCGTTTTGGCAAGCGCGTACTGACACAAAGGTCAAGGGCTTCCTGAACCTGCACAATACATTAAAGAATGAGCCATTGGACTTCTTCGTCATGACCAGTTTCATTACCTCAACATGAGGATCAACTGGACAAGCTATGGTGCCGATAAGTCTATGTGCTCATTTGTATACATCTAAGGCCCTTCACGCTCAACAATCTCCCCAGACAACTCTTTTCTTAACTCCCTCCTTCGCCATTTCCGCTCTCGTGGACTCCCCAGCGTCTCGCTCATTCTCCTAGCCATTCTCAGGATAGGATACCTTTCCGAGCGCCCTGAGATTGTGCAGTCCATCAAGCCCAAGGGAATGTACACCATTTATAAAGAGGCAATGCTTGAGGCATTCGAGGTGGCAATGACACCATAGAGCGATATGCTAGACACCGTCGACCACATCGCGGTCGGCCTCCAGCCTCGCTGTTTTGGGCATGGAATCAAGTCCACAGGTGCTTACGTTCCGTAGAAAGAAGACCCCCCCTCAACCGGCTGGACTCTGCTACGCAGGAGCAGGCAGGCGGCGCTAGAAGTTATTCAGGGCTTGTACCGCGCAGTTCTCGGGATGTTGAAGTGACGATTCGACAGGCCGCAAGCCCTGAGCAAACAGCTGAAGGTGTGACAGCATTGCTTGCTCGATGTCTGGCGCAACTGCTCATGATCGAGGAGTCGTCGATGCAACCGACGAAAAAGTCCGTGGCAAGCTATTATGACCTAGACAGCATGATCGGTGCCGAGTTTTGCAACCGGATTTTCTGGGAGTGTAGAGTTTCTCTTACCTTTCAACAGCTGTTAACAGGCCACCTTACTATCTCTGAGTCGGCAGAGGTTCTTGTATCGGGCAGCAAATAGAAGAGGCGCTGCGCCTGGGTTAGCTGGTACCATATAATGGCTTAATGCGTTAAGTCAGTTATGTCATGCCGATATAATCTTCAATGTTCTTGATTTTTCGACCTGTGAAATCATGTATAGAGAGCTTTATGGATCTGACAGAATAGCAGTGACTCTTCATCTACACCTTGATCACTCCACCTCGTTCCACATAATCTCCATCTGTGCTATTTGCATCCACTCATCAGGTCGATTCGCATCCGACATACCCGTTTGAATATTATTGTACATTTGCGCGCCTATAGCCCCATGTTTCCTCTCATACCACCCGAGCGAGCTATTGCCATGCAGGTAGTTGTCTGTCGTCCCCGACAGCACCACCTGGCTGTTCATACCCTTGTACATGATGCTTAACATGTCCTGGTGCATCGCGCTAGCCATCTTGATTTGCTTCATCCGCAGAATACAGTCGATTCGTGACTGCTTTTGGATGTAGACCTGGAGCCTGCGAGATCTGAACGCCTGAAACTCGTCCAGCGCGGCCTGTGACTTGGGGGAACCAGATGGACCAGCCGTGCAGGCTTCGCACACACCCAAGCCGTCGCAGCCCCCAGTCACGGTCCACCAGTTGGCGCGGATGATGCCGTTCGCGGTACAGGGAACATGGCCGTAGATTGTTCGCGCCACATTCCAGAACACCGTGTAGTCGCGCCGATGGATGGTGTTCTGAAGCGCAAAGATCATCGAGATCGTGGAGTTTGATAGCATGCACGTCTACCGTTGGCCGAGCTGTTCCGTAAAGGCGTCGAAGCCCGATGATGGCTTGTTGCGCTGGAACCCGGCCTCGAACAGTGTCCTTGACAGCTTGTCCATGTAGCAGGTCTTGCATACGTGCATGTTTTCGACCTTGCAGCACAGCATGTACCAGTTCAATGTGTTGGACTGCAATTCTTTGCGTTCACGCGCTGGGAAGCCAAGCCGCTGGGTTGAGTCGGCGACGAATCCCGGCCAGTCATTGCGCTTCGACATATCGGGTACGGCACGCGAGATATACGGCACGCAGATGTTGCATATCCACTTGTCGTCTGCGCCCTGCTTTCGGTATGGGTTGAACCTAGGCTCAAAGGCTGTGCCGATCACGCGGCCCTCGTAGCGAGCCTCACAGGTAATAAAGCCTTCAATCTCATTGGCTGCCATGCCGAACCACTTGATGCCCTCGGCTCCAGTAACGATGACTCGACCTTTGCAAGAAGGGACCTCGAGGCGCTTCTTCATAAACACAAGTAGGTTGTCAGTGTTGTTGCTGCGGACGGCCAGGGGCCAGAGAGTCTCCCTTATCCGGGGAAACCAGAAGCCACGAGTCGACGCGGAGCCATCGGGTCGATGTACCCGGTGGAATCCGGCAGCAAGCGAGGTTTGTTCAGTGTGGTCAGCGTGGCATTTGGTGCAGATGAGGTATTCTGACAAATCTGCATAGGGGTACCAATACGGCGAGTAGTTCACGATCGTGTCCTCGGGGCAAAATCGCACGATGTCGTTTGGCGTACCGGCAGCTTTCATTGGGACTGGTCTTTGAGCTCGAGTTTGATTGGGGATACTCGCTGCACTCTGCGGCGGCTCGTTACGCACTTCAGTGCATACACTCAGATTTCCAATTTGGTTGGACAACTCTGCGAAACTGTCTTGAGCTGGAGCGACGTGCTGTGCATCTAGTGCAAGGCCTTCCAAGTTCGGCTTGCCGCCTTTATCATATGCAGCTGGCGAGGCATAGTTCGTTTCGATGGGCCCCTTGAAGGAGCATTTGGAGGAGGTGGCGGCGGCGGTGGTGGTGGAGCGCTGCAGTTCTTATCAACCATATCGGAAGAGAAAGTCTGGACCCTTCCCAGGCCCACAAGATCCGCCTTGCACGATGAGACATGCGCATGGTCATTGGCCCGCAGTGTGTAGTGTTGTGAGAAGAAGAGTTTCCAGGGGCGGCACGGCTGCAACGACGCTGAATACGATGGATGTGCCTGTGGCAGAATCCTAGTAGCTGGGCAACTCTATCGATGATATGCATTAGCGCTCCGAAACGCTGCAACCACCGTCTTTGAGGCTGAGGATGTTCAACGGGGCCGTGACTGGTTCAGCCCTACGTGATTAGCCTTGAGAGAGCGAGTTGTACGGTATTTAAAAGTCCCCCGTTTAAGCAGCAAGCATAGGCACCCCGTCCTCACATCAGGTGGAATTGTCTCCCCTTGTTAAAGGCTTAATTTAACAACTAGCTAACTTGTGCAGGGCAAATATGTCAATATCTTCGACTAGCCCTCAACTCTATGGAAGTGTGTACTCCAGACACTGCCAAATTCGGAACTCACTTGCCCTCCTCAACGCTCACGGGAACTTGACGCTTGCGAAGCGAAGCCTTGACTGGATGTGGATCCTCGAAGATCTCGGACATCTCCTCCAGCGACCGCTGCTTGGTCTCCACGGAGAACAAGTAACTGATAGTTGCCTGCATAAGATCCCAGCCGATGAAGATGATGTAAGTGTGCCAGCCAATCTTCTGCAGCGCAATGGGGAAGCAGAACTGGTTGACGAAAGCCAGGGCGTGGACAAACGCAAAGACAAACGCGAGTCCCTTGCCACGCTGCTCGTATGAGAGACACTCTACGGGGTAGAGGGCTTGGAGCGGCGTCATGCCAAAGTTGTAGCACCATCCGAATATGAAGATGAAGGCAATGCCCGCCGACGCGGCGGCTGTGGATTTGTTGGCGGCGTAAGAGCCAGCGCCAGCCGTGATGCCCGCGAAGCAGATGGAACAAGCCACGGACGTCCAGATGCTTGTTGGTCGACGACCCATCTTCTCGATCAGGCTGGCGCCGACGTAGGAGGCGACGGCCGAGATGGCCGTGTATCCCAGGTTGATGTTTAGGATTTGATCAGACTGGGTCAGACCCGTCGTCATCAGCATGGCCGGGAGGTAGTAGCTGACGACGGCATTGCCAGAGCACTGGCCCCAGACCGAAGGAATGAGGGCATTCAGCATGCGCCACCGCGCCGCCCGAGACTTGTAGAGGTCGCTGTAGTCCCACCATTTCTTGTCCGATCCATTGACGCTGATGACCATGCGGTATTCCTCGACCTGCAGCCGCACGATGGCGTGGCTTGGGTTTCCCTCGCCGTGGTACTTGGTCAGGAACTTGACGGCCTCATCTTCCCGACTGTTTGCGTACAACCAGCGTGGAGACTCAGGGAAGAAGAGGACGAACGCGCACACTATCGCAGGGCATATCAACTGGCACCAGACGGGGATCCTCCAAGCAGTGTCGCCGCTGTACCCAAGCGAGCCGCGCGTGACTCCGGCTGCCATGAGCGCACCAACAGCATACGTGCAGTTGTAGTATGCCGTGAGGACGCCGCGAAGGGTTGGCGGAGCAATCTCAGCACACCAGATGGAACTGGCGCAGCGGACAATGCTGACTCCGAAGCCCAGGAAGAACCGGCCGGCGACGAACTGAGGCGTGTTTGTGGCCAAAGCGGAGAGGATGGTGCTGGCAATGACGATGATGCTGCCAATGAAGATGCCCATGCGGCGGCCTTTGAGGTCGCAAGCAGGACCAGTGACTGGCAAAGAGGCAATGGTGCCGACCGTGTACATTGCCGAGATGTAGCCAAGCTTTGGGCCGGTCTTTTCCACGTCGAATCGGTCCCTGAAGGATTCTAGCGCTGGAAGCGAGCCGAAGATGGACCCGTCATAGCCTGCCTCGCATCAGTAAAGGTGAGACGAGACCACAGAGGCGTGGCAATCGGGAATCCACACCATTCATGGTAGAGCATAAAAATGCCACCACGCAGTAGCAGTACAATTGGATGAGCGGGCGGGTCCATAGGTTTGGCTTTTCAATCGCGAGGGCCTGTACCAGGCCTTCTGCTGATGGGAGGACATCGTGGTGAACGACCTCTGCGTCGGATCCCTTCTTGTCGTCGTACGAGCTCGAGCGCCGGGAAGTTGACGAAACTATGGCCGCCATTGCAAGTCGCGCCTGGATTGCAGGATGTCTTGAGTGTGATCTTGAAAGTCCAAGACAGTCGCCCGAAAACCTCTGCGTCTGAGCAAACACATGGCCATCAGTCGGGTAACTTGTCGATGTATATAGATAAGTTGAGTTGTGGGCCGCGGCTGTCTGGACACGCGAGGTTTGGTCAACGGCCAGCACTGGCAACCGTGTTGGAGGAGTGGCTTCATGGTACGTACAGTGGCTTCACGGTGCCTAGCCGAATCAGTTCCGGTGGCTGGAAGGGCTTGCCAACTTCCAAGTTGAGCAATTCGGCGGGCATGCTCCGCGCCGCCTCCGGGGCCCGTTGCGGAGGCCGCTAGCCAACGATAGTGATGTGGGGGAAGCAACCGAGTATCCATGGATTCACCACCCCCATGGGGGCCTCCGCACTTCCAACACGATCTCCTTGACGGAGTACGAGATGAACATGTTTCGAGCAGATTTTCCACAAATCTCCGTCGTTAATTCCGCTCGGGCTACGGACTCCAGCGCCGAACTCCCATGGTAGAAAGACGAACAGCATTCTGCCCGCTTGGCATCACGGACCGGCGGCAACAAACGTCGCCAGGCTCAGCTTCGGTCTCCCGGCTTCGGTCTCCGGGCCGTCGATGATTACATGGCGTCACAGACATGGCGCAATACCACGCAAATACCAGGTTTCGGCCTGGCTATCCGGGCGACCTGAGCCATCACGCTCTCGGCCCTCGCCACGGGATCTAACCACCGAGCTGCAATACAACGTATGCAATAATCATGCCGTGCAACATTTCCCAGTGGCTTGCTGCTTGCTGTCCGCAATCGGCTGAAACAGGCCAGTGCATGTGAATGCGCCAGCGATCACCTCCAGGTCCACTGGCGCGTCCAAGAGCTCCGATACCGATGACGAAACCGCGTGTTGGGCGAAGAATACCAATCTGTTCTCTACAAAACATCCATGGATGAAGCCTCCACGTTGCTTGGAGGTAGCTATGAGCGATCAGGCCCGGCGGGTGCATGCTTTTGGACTGCCTCAGTCCGTCGAGTTTAGAGCAACGCAATGTCATAGTCTTCTATTCTCTAACATAGTCTAACAAAATCCCGATTGCAACAGCCTATTGCCAAACTCGAGCAAGTAGTAGTCTCCGTACACGAGACCATGGTTGGAGAACTTGTCTGTCCAGTCGCCGTTGAAGTTGGCCGTCGCACACTTCAGCAGAGCGTCGAATGCTGGAATTGACTCGTCGGCGCTTTCAGCGACGACTTTGGAAACGCCATCCTTTCCTTCGCGAACCGTCAACTTCAACGGATCAGTGGCATAGCATAGAGCCAGAGTCTCCGCCACAATCTTAACGGCGTATTGGAAGAATCTCTGGGCACCTTTGAAGTCGCCGGTCGCCGTCAGTGCACCGTGCAAGACGAGCAGACCATTAGCCGTGATCAAGCCGGCAGAGGTGTCGCGCAGAGGATCACTCTCGTCGACCGGAGCATCAAAGTCCCAAAGAGGAACGTATCGGCCCGCCTTGCCTCCCGTCTGCTCAATATCTACGCAGGCTGGTGAGGACTCCATTCGGCTGATGAAGTGCTCGGCGAGACCACATGCTGTGCTCAGAAATACCGGGTCCTTCGTCCACATATATGTCTGTGCGTAACCAAGAATTGCCCAAGCCTGGCCTCGCGCCCATGTGGAAGTGTCGGAGTAGCCTTGAGCCGTCAACCTCTGGAGAACGTCGCCAGTATCGGGGCACAGGTTGGCGACGTGGCACGTGGAATACTGGGTATATGGTGACTCGTCTGTATGGGGCACTTCTTGCAGGTGCGTCTTCCGGACGGTGTGCGCATGTGTGGTCGCAATGTCTATCAAGCGCTGCGACGAGGAGTGATGGCCGGCGTAGTAAAGCAGGTCTAGGTCTGTGATTCGACGTCAGTTCGTAGCCATATGCGAGACTCTATATCCCGGTATGACATTGACTTACTGCACATGCTGTCGATGATGACCAAAAAGCCCTGGTCTTTGGCTTCGAAGCGGTGCCGGTTGTTCACAAACGTGTCCCAGCTGCGTATTGCCTGTGCCTTCTCATTGTATCGGGTCGCCAGGCTGTCGGCTGCTGTCAAGACTGCCTGCAGACTTTGAACGTTTCCGGTCAGTTCGTAGTCTCGCCGCAGGGCCGGCTCCACGATGAAGCCGATGTCATGGGTGTCTGTGCGATTGGCCATCTGATGGAGTGGTCGAGCCCAGTCGCGGCAGACGCTTAGAAGAGTTTGTCTCAAGGTTTCACGAGACTGCTGATTGACATGGTCGTGGTTCCCATCCGCTAGAAAGCGCTGTGGATACTTGATAGATCGTTCAAGGAGGCAGTATAAGCTGCCTGGGAAGAAACCACACGTCCAGAACTCAGCATCACGGTAGAGATATTGGCCAGAAAGGGGCCCTGTTTGCGGAACAGTTTCTGGAAACTCCTCTGGTGGATTCTACAGCTCCTTCGTCAGTAAATCGTAGCGTATAATATCTCATGTGCGGGACGCACCTGTCGTTCAAGATGCTCCGTCGCCGTTTTCCATATCTTCAACACCATATTGTCGGAGAAGAGATTTTTCAATTGAAATGGCACATCCTCGTGATTCGGAGATGTTCCATTTTGACGAGGAGCAGGCACAGGTTCGGCCACAGCTGAGGCATGTGTAACCACACGATGCTTCAAAGCGTTCTCGAGCGACTCCTGTGCGTCACGTACCGTTGGCCCGATGCTGCCCATTGTTGTGGTCTCTGTCATTGGCTGTGATTCAGTTGGGAAAAGATAAAGAGTCGCAAATAGAAACTGCGTGGTGTAACAATCGGCAGGTCAATGTTGGCCCTCGGCCTTTTATGACGATGTCGTTCGGTCCTAAGCTGACTGCTAACCTGTCTAAAGCAGCAATGGAACCGTCCAACGAAACATTCTTCCGCCAGAAGGGGTATTTACCAGCACTACGTTGTCAACTTTATCGTGAATGTGGAACCCAATGTACCCCAAGGTTGTCGTGATTAACAAGTAGAAGATGGACGCTGTTCGGGGGTGCTCCGAACCGTCGCCGGGGCCCGAACCAGGGTTACGGCGTATGCAAGTACTCGTACTACGTGGGGGCGAGGGGCGATGGTGGGAAGACGCGGGGCGGCCTTGGCACACCATCAGAAGACTTGCCAGCCGAAGCTCTACTGGGCTACTCCGTACGTACTCGTAAAAGTCCTTTGTTGGAGACAGATCTTGTCAAGGCTGCATGGTGATGCCCGCGTTCTCCATCTGCTGTGGATTCGTGCCTGCGAATGAACATTTGTCGCCCCAAGCATTCGTCCGTGGGTCAAGACTCAAGAGGCACATGCATGCGATATTAGAAGGGCCCCGATCCTACTAGGCTCGTGCTGTACGGCTCTGCACCTACAGTACCTCGCACAGCCGTTGCCACCTGTGGTGTCATCATGCCTCCTCTCCAAGGCTTCTCCGACAACCCGTTTCGCACCAAAGATGATCTCGCCACGGCGAGTGAGTCGCTTCTTCGGCCTCTGCTTCCTTACTTCTCAGAGGCGCAAGCTCGCGTGAAGATCCCAGTCACATCAGGTGCTCACTTCGACGAAGCCGCTGCGCAATTGGAAGGGTACGCTCGGCCGCTCTGGGTTGTTGCCGCGCTTCTGTCAGACTCGAGCTTGGCGACAAAGGGCGATTTATCGGGTGGAGAATCGAGAGCATCTCCCCTTCAACCATGGATCAACGGGCTGCGTCATGGCATCGACCCTTCACATTCTGAGTACTGGGGACCAATAGGCGACTGGGACCAGAGAATGGTCGAGGCCGAAATCATTTCATTTGCTCTCCTGGCGGCGCCAAAGGCCTTTTACGACCCTCTTACGGCGGACTCCAAGGAGCACCTGGTCTCTTGGCTCCTGGGTCTCAATGGCAAGGTCATGCCCGTCAACAACTGGCGATGGTTCCGAGTGCTCTCGAATCTGGCTCTGATCAAGGCTTGTGGTGTTCAGCGTGAGTCCGTGTGGACTTACATGGAGGAAGATTTAGAGACGCTCGAAACGTTTTACATGAGCGATGGCTGGTCCTCGGATGGCGTCTGGCGACCCGTCCCACGCCGACAGGAGGAGGAGGGCGGTGGTGTAGATGCTGCACGAGGTCGGCACGCAGACTATTACTCTGGCAGCTTCGCCATACAGTTCAGCCAGATGCTCTACTCCAAATTTGCAGACGACCTTGACCCAGCACGAGCCACTTTATTCAAGGACAGAGCGCGACAGTTTCTCCGCCAGTTCTGGGCGTACTTTGACAAAGACGGTTGGCTCCCTTAGCCCACCATCTCTTCCCTTTCTGCTCCCTTTCTAACGCCAACTCTTATAGGTGCTGCGATTCCGTTTGGGCGATCACTTGCCTACAAGTTCGCCATGGGAGCCTTCTATGCGGCCTTTGCATACGTCGGTCTCTGCGACGACTCCGAGGACCTTTTATCACATGGCGCTGTAAAGGGAATGCTGTTGCGACATTTGCGTTGGTGGGCGAATCGCTCCGACAATGCTTTCTGGCCGGATGGGACCTTTAACATCGGCTACCTTTATCCCAACATGTACATGAGCGAGGACTACAACTCACCGCAATCGCCATATTGGGCTCTTAAGTCCTTGATCGTCGTGGCCCTTCCCGCAGACCATCCTTTCTGGAGGGCAGATGAGCTGCCGCATCCTCTCTCCCATCGGTCCTACGACTCTCTACCAGAAAAGCAAGGAGTCACTCTCGTCCGGCCCGCAAGGCAGATTCTCTGCAACCATCCAAAAGGGCAGCATCACTTTCTTCTTTCCTCGGGCCAGTTCTGTGTATGGCCGATGAAGGCTACGCAGGCCAAGTACGCCAAATTTGCGTACTCTTCAGCCTTTGGGTTCAGCGTGCCAACTGGTACCTTGATCACACAAATCGCGCCTGACAGTACACTCGCCTTAAGCCAGGATGATGGTGAAAGCTGGGCCGTGCGATGGAAGTCGATTGGTGACACCCAGTTTGTCGACCTGGAAGTCGGTGGAGGGACCTCTGCGCCTCGCAAGTTGACAGCGCTTGTCAGCCGTTGGAGGCCATGGGGGAATCGAGCGATTGAAGTAGAGACAACCCTGATTCCGCCTTGCGATCAATGGCCGGACTGGCACGTACGAGTGCACCGTATTCGAACGGGAGTCTCTCGGGTCGGCGACGGCATCTCTTTCTCCTCTGTGGAGGGTGGCTTCGCCATCAACGGCTGCAGAAAGTCCGACGGTCGCACCCTGTTGAACTCCAAGGCCGAGGCGCAGCTGGGGGCATCCTTCAGCTCTTCTGGAATCCAGAATGAGGAGGGTGCCCTCGAAACGCCGTCATCGTCGTTTGTTATATCAACAGCAGGGGCGAGCGGCATTGTTGATCTATCCCCGCGACCGGATTCAGGCCCCCTGGGCACCTCTGGCGAGATACTCAAGGTGGATCCAAACACGAACCTGATGGCGCCCCGGACACTGCTGCCAACGATAAGACGAAGTTTGGCAAGTTGGCCGCGCCAGGAAGTTGACATTGCGACTGGAGTCTTTGCAATCTCTTTCAATGGGCAGACGAGGGAGCTGGCTGACATTGAATCCCGATGGGCCGCAATCCCCAAAATCACCTGGGGTCAAAACGGAAGGTTCACTCTTAGCTGAGGCTGCTGAAGCAGGATCAACTCAGCCTGTCGATTAATTAATTTAATTACATGCATTACGTATTTTACCATGCCGTTCCCATGAAGCCATCCTGTCTCCAAGCCCCACCATGTAAGCATCAAGCGCATCTAAAGAGCCGTGGCAAGCTCCAAAAGAGTGTGTGCTGCCGGCTTTGTCTGATCCCAGTTGTCAAGATGGCGTGTGAGAACAGTTGGTTTGGCAACGATTCAGTGGCGCTCAATAGACCCTAGGGTTTGCGGGGAACCCCTGACTTGCGCGGGGGCAGTGTGGTTGAACACCGCTGTCGCAAATGGCGGGCCAAATATCCCGATTCCAAGCGTTCCAATCGCGACACTCATGGTGGACCGCGATGTCATTCTCGGACCCCCGGGCTGTTGTCGGCGTGAGCTCCGCCAAACACTGAGGATACCAAGACGCCGTCTCCGAAGCCTCTAAGTTGCACGAGTCGCGATGACAGAGACGAGGCCAGCTCTGTCCACAGGTATAGATATCCAGCGGTACGACCATTGAGCAGATGAACTCTTTTCCATAACGTCTCATGTCACCAGACAGTGTCCCAATCAGCTGCAATTCGACAGATTGAAACACTGCCTGCAATATGACCTCCATCGTCAACGCCTTGGTGGTTGCGGCCGTATTCAGTGGCCAGGTAGCGGCAACCAAGTACTATGTAGACTGCTCACAGTCATCAGCCGGCAGCGGAACCCAAACCAGCCCCTGGAACTCCGTATCCCAGGTCAATCAGCCCACGTTCCAACCAGGCGACATCATCGCGTTCAAGAGCGGTACCACCTGCACGGGAACACTGTCTCCTAAGGGAGCTGGAACGGCTTCATCCGTCATACAAATTACGAAGTATTCCACTGGCTGCAACATGACTAACCCAGTCATCAACGGCAATAGCGCTACGGCGGCAGTGACCCTGACGAACCAGGACTACTGGTACATCTCTGACCTGTCAGTGACGAACCAAGCGTCGAGCCTCGCCGCGCGACAGGGCATTCATGTGACGGCGAACGATGGAAAGACACACACCGGCATCACAATAGACTCCAATTCTGTGGACAAGGTTGCTGGCCAGACAAACAAGGCAACCCATTCCGCAGACTTCATCCTCTCCGCCTGCATCCTGGTCGACGCCACTGGCACAGGCAGTCGCTATGACAGCGTGCTGGTCAAGGGCAACAAGGTCTCCAACTGCGGCGGTGGAGGCATCAAGGTCCGCGTGGGCGCCATGGACAATCACGGCCAGCAGACGCGTGTCACAAACAACACTATCGACGCGTGCGGCGGCGATGGCGTCATCATATCATACAGCGAGTCGCCGCTCATCGACTACAACGTTGCCAGCAACCTGGGCAAAGGAACTTACCCCTGGACGGGCGGCAACTTTGCTGGCATGTGGGTGCTCGGCGACCACAACCCGACCATCTCCCACAACGTCGTGTACGGCAGCATCATGTCCGCCATTGATAGCGAAGCCTTTGACTGTGACTGGGGCAACACGGGCAACTGCACAATCGAGTACAACTATAGCCACGACAACGCTGGAGGGGCCTTCCTCAACTGCGACGGATGCGGCACCTCGGGCGGCGCAACCCAGGTTGTGCGGTACAACATCTTCCAGAACGACTGTCGCATGTACAGCAACGGCGACAACTCGAAGCTGTACTTTTACCAAAACGTCATGTACTGTGCGGACAAGAATTTTGAGATCTCGGTTCCCAAGAACACCCAGTTCATGAACAACATCTTTGTGGGCAACTCTAACTCGACACTTCCGGCACGCAGCGGCATCGACTGGAGCTGGAACGTATTCCAGAACGTGCAGCCGCCCACCAACAACGGCATCTCAGGTGACCCGGGCTTCGTGGACCCAGGTACGGGTGGAAATACCCTGGGCTCTGTGGACGGTTACCATCTGACCAAGTCCTCTCCTGCTCTCCTCAACGGCGCGATCATCGCCGGCAATGGCGGGCAAGATTACTACGGCAACTCGGTCTCGACCACGACCAAGCCCAACCGCGGGGCATACAACGGGCCAGGCATCTGATCAATTGTGGCAAGCTTGGATGACATTAGACAGGGCAAGGCTAGGGTTGCCAGCAGTCATTCAACATGTCGGCTTGCAAAGTGGCCGCGCCAAAGTCAGATTCGTGTATAATCATAGCTGTTCACAAGACATGAAATTATATTGAGGATTGCTAATTGCAGAGATAAAAATATCTATTTGCAGAGAGACCTTGGATAATTCTGGCACGTGCGCTCCGCCAGATTCTAGAAATTCATCAAGATATCGAAGGCAACGAAGATATTTAGATTGTATTCGCGCAATTTGAAATATGACCACTGTACCTAACTCAAACAGTATGTAAGCTTTCCCTTACGCAATGCGAGTTTTTTGCCAGACTTACTTGCGTATTTACGTTATGGAATGTTGCGGCGAGGGTGGCAGGTTTAACAGGTATAGGCACTTGCGCTTGCGCGGGGCTACCACTGAGAAGTAAAGTCTTCTCTGCAACTAGAGATGTTTACCTCTGCAAAAAGTAATACTCATTATATTTTACAATGGATTTTACGGCAAAATCCGTATGTAGAACACCACTACTACTGAGAACTGGCAGCAGGCTTCCGCTGAGCCGTTTCAGCCTCTCCGCCCGCACATCGATCTTGCTCCTTTGCTCTGGACTCCAGTTTGCGTAGCTCTACAAAGAAATCGAACTCCCTCCCGTTCGGGCCTCCAGTAAACTCGCTCACATCACAACAAACCTGGCGGCTGCTGCCCGGCATGGAGGTTGGCCAAGTCAGGCCTCTAGAGCCTGGGAGCAGTGACTGGGCCAAATCCATGGCACCTTCGCCCAAGGTGTGGGACGGGTCATGCCCAAAGAAAGGTAAGCAGCCTGGGCTAATGCCGCTTGATGGTGAAGTTGCACAGTGTTGCAGTACGCTGGGTATATCGACAGAGTTGGAGATGTGGTGAAAGTCAGGGAAGGGTGTCTGTTGGGATGTGGATGCCTCTGTTTGATATGACGGAAGGTCGCGGTCTCGTTGTTCAGTCAAAGCATTTGCAAGCTTGGAGGCAGGCGTCTCGAGGCAAATGTTGTCTTGGGAGTCGTTGGACAAGCGCCTGGATATCTCATTCAGCGATGAGATGATGGAGCCGACCTCGTCCGGCGGCCGGACCGCATAGTACGCCGATTGTGCTGCATCTCAAGTTTAGTTTATCATGTCATCCATAGCCACATCGTCTGCATACCTAGGAGAACCTGGCCCGCAACAAACAGGCAGAAGGCGAGCTGATGGGGGGCGATTCCTTCGCTCGCAGCCAGAAATCGCCGAGAGATCTTGTCAATCTTCATGGCAGCCATGACGCATGCTTCCCTCGACGCAGCTGAGACCAGTCCCGAGAGCCAAGCTCGGGACTGAGAAGGCGGATGTGCAAGTCTGCGGTGTAGCACAATGATGGCCGCGTTGTGCGTCATATGTGCAAGAGTGAGGTTTGGGTCGATGTAACCGTTGACCACCCGGACATCTCGCCACCTGTGTGTCAGGCACAGCTCCCATCTGATTCCAGAATTAGCAACCTCATTATTACAAACATGCGCCAAGAGCGAGGTTCTTACTGCAGCAGTCGAGAGTCCAGCTGCCGAAACCTGTTGAGCCAAGCCGACAACTGGCCAGCATTGACCAGCTCGAGAGAGTGGCGGAGATTGAACTTTGTGATCAGAGACAGTGACTCGGTAGCCTCGATTGTGTACGCAAGACCTCCGACACCGCTCGGTCCCTCTTTCGTCGCATAGGGTGGCGGAAAGGGCGAGGTCTCATCAGAAGTAGTCACTTCATTCTGAGGCTGCTCGTCTATCTTGAAGTAGGATGTTTCGACGCATTGGTCTTGTTCCCACATGCAGCCATCGCACGGGAGGCGCCTTCGGATGCGTCTGCTCGATATGCTCGGGTTTGTGCTGTGCGCACAGTTAGTTGGAAACGAGACAACTGTAAGAAAAGAAATCGGCGTACCCTGTCGCAATGCTACAGAATCGATCCATGAGGAATGAAAGCCAGAACACCCTCCGCCGCTCTTCGACCTCCAGCCACGTCTTCGCAGGATCTAGCGACGGAGGCGTTGTCAGGAAATACTCTGCATAAGACTCTCTCACGGGCACGTCTTCCGAGTGCAGCTGCAGCTCCTCGACCTTTCGGCTGATGAGTGCAGAAAAGGACCAAGGCGACGAGCTTTTCCCGCTACTGATCTGTACAAGACTCAGCTTATTTAAACACAGTTACGGCGGCTGAGGGGAAGACAGACCGTGTCGAATGCAATGAGGAGCAGGGCCTGGACGGACTCGATCGAATTGCTCTCCGTGGCCGCCGTGACAACGTTCTGGCGACACACTGACGCATATTCGCTGAGGTCCTTTATGTTTTCGGTGTTTGGCTGTTGCACGTACTTTGCAGCAACGGCGACGACGGCGCTCAGAATCATGGTCACGCCGTCCGAACGCTCCGGGTCGCGGGCCCGTCTGATAAACGTCGAGGGGTGTAGAACAGGCACCCACGGATGCACAAATTTGAAGTACGCTTCCAGGACATCCTCTATCTCCTTGGGGAGAGGATTGAGCCCACATAGATCTTCACTTGTTGCCGTTTGTGTTCGTTTTGCCGGGAAGAGCGGTTCATAGTCGCGCTTGCGCTTCGGCGCGGGATTTGATAGCCGACGCTCTCCTTGATCCTCGGTCTCCAAGTCGGAGTTGGCGGCCAACATGCAAAAGGTCTGCTTCAGCCTGTCGGTATGCGAGCGCAAAGCTGTTGGGCGTTCACCATCACTGCCGCGCGCTAGCAGAGCAGATGAACTTGCGCGGCCATCCCCCGCTTCGCGTATCAGCTGCTGAAGAAAGATGCCCTGCCCAAGGAACATGCTTTCCAGGGCGTCTTCAGAACAAAGTCAAAACAAGAACCCACCTATTGAATCCAGAGTGCCTCTGAGGGAGCTCACCTATCCGTTGGTTGAGCCGCTCAACAACTCCCGTCTTGATGCCCCCCTTCAGCCGTTTGTCCTCGTAGGTGCATTCGACCCCTGGGCACCGAGGGTGAGCGACGTCGGAGTCAAGCTTGCTGATTGCACTTACCAGACTTTACACATTGCGAGCACGGCTGCTGCCTCGAGCATTTCGACTTCTTCTTGCGACAAGACTGACACCTGCAACGATTCTTAGCGGACCGGGGTCAACTTCCACGTAATGGAGAGCTTGGTCTCCTCAGCGAAACTCACGCGGGGCTTTCCTCGCAGAGCGTGCCTTCGGCGCGGTTCTGCGACACAAAGGTATCCTCGTAATCGAGATCGGTGGCATCTGCTTCCGGGTTTGATGCCATGACGAGGGCAGCTGCTCAATTCCGCGCAATTCTTGAAGAAATTAGGCCGGTACCTTGCTCCAGGTGCTGCTTCTCCATCCTTCTCGATTCAATGCCTTTATCTTTCTGTCCCCATTTTGAGAAGCATGCAGGCCCCATGTCATTATCCGTCCCTCCGCCTCCACCCTACTCCGCACCGTCGCAACGTGACCTCAAATCCTCAATAGCGCGCGGGGACGCATCAAAGCGTCTCACGGGCTCCCAAGCCACTCATCTGCACCGGGATTGGCTGAAGAAGAGGTCGGAGCGCCACCGGACCGTGCGCCGGCCTGGTGTCGAGGGTTCTCTGACCTATTACCCCATGGGGAAGAGAGTTATGTTGGGGACGAGACGTAATTAATGTGGACCACCGATGTTGGGGAAGACTACTTCGTACGGAGTACGGATACGGAGTACGTAGAATGCCTTACCTTTCGATCGTTCCCCTCTTTCCGCATTCTTTAGGTATTCCCTCTATGGTAGTAGGATTATGCATATGCATTCCCATACAAGGCTCAGGGCGGGTTCAACGTGCCTGGACAGGGGCGAAAACGCCCCCCGCGACTACGTGGGGTTCATACATCAATACACGCCCAATACTTGCCCCTCTTTCCCAGAGGTTCTAATGTGGCTTTCCAGGTGGTGTCAAGTGTGGGTTACATTTTTTTTTTCTGTCTGGGCGTTTCTTTGTTGTAAGCCGATTGTTACGTTCACTTCGTCGCAACTCAGCTCGTTAAGCCTGCTAACCCTCCAAGTACACTATCACGCTCGCGTGGGCATGCTATGAGAAATGAAAGCAGCGAGCGAGTACACGCAGATGAGCGTAAACCGTTTAGCCAACCGGCGCTTCCTCTTAAGCGCCTCCCCTTGCGCGAGCTACCTTGTATAAGCTTTGTATGTCGTCTTTCCACTGCTTGACGTCGGGGCGCAACACGCGTCGATCGTACGCGTAAAGCCCATTGACAACCGGATGAGGACGCCCACCAGATCGACTTCATCTAGAACTCAATGTCATCGCAGGCCGCCGGCAACTTGTCGCCATGATGGCACTGCCGACTGTGCATCCACTCCCTGGTATGTCGATCGCTGCCTGGGTTGATGCTGGCTGCGGAAGTGGCCGAGTCATAAAGGTGAGCGCGGGTACTGAACAGCTGTCTAAGAGACGGCCACGGCCGGCATCGTGACTCGTGTGTACGTCCCGACAAGGACACCATGGTGAGCAAAACACGGAGTGCTGTTGCGAAGAAGGGGCCCGAGGATGATCGCAGGCAGCTCAAGTTGCACTGTCGACGGGTGCTCGCCGACCATATCGGTAGGGGAGCCACGCACCAAACAGCGTGTCCTAGGGCGTGGTAGTCCGTACTGACTACTGACCAAGCGCAGAGCAGCAGACCGGTTTGATGGTCAAGCCAGCCAAAGTCGTCGCTTCTTGTTTACGATAATTTAGATCCTCTTTCTTGTTTCATAGTTGAATCTTTCTTAGTTGAAAGTAGAGCATGTAAAGACAGGAACCCGCTAATGGCCGGCCGAGCTTAAACTCCAGTGGAGAACTCCATACATCGGCCAATAGCTCCGTCAACATTTCAGCATGCCTCCATACAGGCACCCGTTCCAAAAACTTGCCACCGAGAAACGAACACAGAGAACAACGAAGTAAGGAGTATTACTGGAGACGCGGATTGTATCAGCGCACCACCAACCTAGTCTGACTAGTTGTCAAAACAGAGAAACCCACTTGCCGACTAGAGTCGCGGGCTATATCAGCGTGCCGCCAACCACATCGGACTGCTCACGAATTATAGGAAGGCCACTCACCACCTAGAGTCGTGGGCCATATCAGCATGCCGGCAATCAAATCCGCCTACTCAACACTTATAGGAAGTTCACTTACCGCCTAGAATCGCGGGCCGTATCAGCGTGCCGCCAACGACATCAGAGCAATCTTACAGCTTCGTCTTCGCCTTAATCAGCTGACCCATTAGATCACGTTGCCATGTTGTTCCATGATCCTGTGATAATTTCTTCAGTTCTGTTAGTAGCTGTTCCGTGTTCGTATTGTGGTCCCCTGTAATCTTTGCGACGGACTTCACCACGTCCTGGTGATTGAATTTTACCGCCTCACTAACAGAGGCGCCGATAGCCAGTGCCGTAATCGAGTCAACGAGGCCAAGCCCTGAGCTTACCGCTGCCGGGACATCACCCACTACAACCGACGCCACCATTGCAACTGCGCTAGTGACCAGAGGAATAAGATCTAGCGCCTTAAATCCGCGGCTAACCTCAGAAAGCTTTCCGTCGCTGCAGATGTAGATCTCTTTGCCCATATCAGTCGCCATGCGCTTGTGATCCCGCATGCAGCGTGAAGCTTCGCCGACAGTCTGTCCTAGCCAATTTCGAGATGGTTCCGGCTTCTTGTTAAAAGGTACTGCTTGCACTTGCACCGGATAGTCGTAGGAATCATCAACTTCCGAAACTCCTCCGGCTCCAGCCATGGCTCGAATGGCTGCGATGTACTTGTCCGAGTCATCCTTCGCCTCCTTTCGAATCGCGATAGCTGCTTTAGGGTTGAATGAAAATGGCTTTCCGCCCCTCTTGATTTTGATCCCCTCGATAGAGAACGAGTTTTTGTCCCAGTCAGGGTACACCTGTTCGGTGGTAGCGAAGGTCATAAAATTGGCACTGTTTGTCTTGCTGTCATCGTTGATGTGCAACATAACTGCGGCGAGTCGATATTCCCCCGAGACGGGTGGGACTAGTTGCACGTGTGTAGCCTCGCTCTTGTCGACCTTGAAAAATAGGTTACAGCCGGTCGGCCAATCATGTCCATTCCACGTCTGTGGCCACATGACACTGTTCAGCATGAACTTAAAGGCCCTGCTGCCGATGCTCCCGTGGATCTCAAGGTCTGTCGACATATCCGTAAGCTTCAAGGCCACAATATCGTGCTTTTCGTAGTCGAAATCTTCGATAAAGCTTCGAGGCGTATCAATTCCGTTCCAAATATGATATGGATCGTAGATGTCTCCCGCAGCACCCCGAGCAAAACCATTATTCAACAATTCGCCTGTTTCTGGGTTTCTTTGCTCAAGTTCGAGACGAAATGAGTACGCCTTTCCAGGTTCGTCGTTCTTTGGCAGCACGACCTGCGTGTTCTGCCGGCCGTAATAAACTGGATAAATATCTCCACCGCGGGAGCCTTTTCCAGACAATATGTTGTCCATGTAGTTCTCCTTTGGCAGTGCCATCATATAGTCGTTGTCAATTGAAATGATTGGGTTGTTGTAGTATTCTACCCCATCGGACAATGGTGTGTTTGCCGTGTTGGCTAGGACCACGTTATGTAGATTGGCGGTCGAATTCTCTAAGTTCAACGGGCCGGCAAGGATTCCCAAGGCCTGGAAGCCCAGGCAGTAAAAGACGAAACGACGATATTCTGCCATCTTGCCATCTGAACTCTTTGATCGTGTTTGATGTAGAAACCTAGGAATAAAAATCGAGGAAAGGATAAGGTGGTAGTAGCGTGGTACTGGATGTATTATCACTTTGAGCAGTCGAATCTGGACGGGAAGAGGGAACAATGGTTTATATGGATTTCCAGGATTGGAGTTCAGTGCTATAGGAGGTCGATTGGTATTCGAGTTAGTTTTTGTTTCAGCTTTTGTAGAGGCATGCTGATGATGGCGCCGTTTTGTCGTACGATTAGTCCCAGGGCGATCAACAAAGTCCTCGAGAACGGGGCCAAATGACAGTCATCATGCCATTTTCCACAAAGCTTTCAAGCTTGTAACAAGTCTGATATGACTCACCTCGCCAACCTTCTTGTTTGGCGGCTGGCTGTTACGTTCAGCGTTGGCGTCACACCAGGGTCTCGCGTCCTACGGCGCCATTACCCACATCCCAAGCCATTGCACGTCAAAAACAGCTCAGGCTGTGGGACCGGCAACCATGGCCGCTTAAATACGAGCCGAACATCGTCAGTCCCTCCCGAGGTCAAGGACAAGTCAAGCCGCACTTGGCCATCGCCACCACCAATCCCATGGCGAGGCTGTGGCATGCTCGCCTGCATATCCGTATCTGATGGCGGCAATGCAACATTCAGGTTATACTATATGGTAGTCCGGGCTACCAGGCTTCGGGATTCAAGTCGAGGAAAGAGTAGCTTTCGTCCTTTAAGCATTGATCTCGATAGTGTGAATTATATCGAAAACCTCGTCCCTAGCATTCACCTTAGCTAGCTTTCGCAGATACGACCGTATTAATCGCACCTTATTTTCCACGGTGCGATGCCTCTGAGACAGCCTAGTACTAACTTTTTCGGCTTTCTTAATTGTCCCTGACTCACGACGAACCTCTTAACTAAGACAATCCTGACTCTTCTTGATTCAACCACGGCACTATCCCGGGAGGCTCTCCACAAGCACAGTGGCGCTGGCGACAACCAAGGCGTCGCAACCGAGCCGAGACAATGGGGATGATTTGTAGTTGACATTTTCGGGGCAACCAATAGAGGGATTCCACGTCGACTTGTGGAGGTTTGGCATTGAGCTCATGCCGGTCTGCACTGCAGCCTGTTAGCAGCACACCATCCGCTGAACCGCCGGCTGGCCGATGGGGCGTTTCAACTGCTTCCATCTCGGTCGCCTCACTTAATCGATTGGTTTACGAGGTGGAGGTCCTACCCCCTGGAGCGGCCAGTAGATTGGGGGGGGGGGGGGGGGGGGGGGGGGGGGGAGGGGGCCTGCTTACATGCCCTCTGCAGGCCAGAGCCAGCCATATGCCGAACTCTTGCCTTCCTCAACCTGTCTCTCTCGCCTCGGAGATGGTCTATCCTTCATTTGAGTCAAGAACCCGAAGCGATTTACGATGTAAGACGAAGGTTTAGGCAACGAATCTGCAACATACTACGGACAAGGCCGACCGCACAACAAACCATGGGGAGGATTACTTGCATCCGCTGTGGAGGCCATGGTAGACGTCTGGTTTCCTGCATTCCCTGCTGCGGGCGAGGGACTATGGGTAACTAGAGATGCAACACTTGGCAAGGACAGCGAAAGCGTTTCCAGACCTGTTCCCGGTGCAGTGGAGTCGGATCAATTCGTAAGGATTCCATTACTTCCCGCGCTTCCGTTGACTTGTTTAAGGTTTGGGGTGCTGGCCTGATAAATAGTGGTTAGACGTTGAGGGGAAGCCTGTGGCTCC
Organism: Tolypocladium sp. Sup5 PDA-1; assembly: GCA_000750105.3. NCBI lineage: Eukaryota > Fungi > Ascomycota > Sordariomycetes > Hypocreales > Ophiocordycipitaceae > Tolypocladium > Tolypocladium sp. Sup5 PDA-1. The sequence goes on from JPHH03000016.1 coordinate 126,347, forward strand.
TATTTGATGGATTATTGTATTGGCACTGCTTGCCCCTATGGCTACTTGCTCTGTGGCGCACAGTTGCCGCACCAAGTCCCTTCAAATGAGGATACTCTGGAAGGAGAGGGATTGGGACAAAGTAAGGTCGGGTCAGCAGTCCCTCCGTTGCAGCCGAGTGCACGCGAAGCTCTGGGTATTGTGCGCACCACAGCGTTAGCAAACCGTAAAGGGTCACCACCATGGTCCAAGACTCACTCGTGAGCCTTGGTGATCCAAGGGAAAGCTCACTACCACAGACGTGAGCCACCGAAGTATATAGACACCCCAAAACTTATCTCCCTAGCATAGATACCTAGCCAGATATCAACAATTCACGATCATTACCCTGACCATTGGTTACGGCCTACGATCTATCACCAACGCTCAGAAACGCCCCGTTCTATCTGCCAACATAAACCCTCGACCCGGTTTATCCCTTTTACTCAGTCGTCACAATCCAGCAACGGGTTGAATAGGATGGATAGTCGGGAGCAAGAAGATTTGCATTCGACAAATAATAGCGCAAAGAAGTATAATTTTTCCAAGTACACGAGATCATGAAACATAGGCTAGTTAATATCGTCGAGCTAAACGAATGAATGAGTATAAATAGAGTCGCCCTAGAAGTAAGGTGATTTTATGGACTCACGCACCAAGGTCGGGCGTGAACGGGCTGAAGTTGCAGCGCTTGGCAAGCGTCAGAGGCCTGCTGCATAATTTGCGCATCTAGGTGCCCATGTGTTGGCCGCCAGTGGTCCGGCAGATCACCAGATCTGGCAGATCACCGAAAAATCCCTTTAGGCTCGGGTTTACGGATATTGGGCATCGCCTTGTTACGCAAAAGCCGCATGCCGTTGAGGGGGGTTTGGCGTCCCGTTTCCAGCTTAAGTAGTGGGAGCCTTTCCCCTCTGTGCTCGCCCTGTGCTATCTGATCGCCCACTCTATGCAAGCTCTACTAGAGCAATTATTAAATATACCGATCAACTTACCAAAGCCACAATTTTTCGACCCAAACAGCTTCATATTTTCGGATCGGAGCACGAAGTTCGAAATGCCCCTTTGCGAATCCTGCTGCCGTGTTATTTGGAGTGGGGAGATGGCCGATCTTTGCGCCTCGTGTTGCGAGGAGATTCGATCTATGGCCCAGGAACAAGGCAACGAGTACACCCTTAGGTGGATGACAGACTGGGTGAAATACTTCTTTGGGCTTGTGTTAAGTGGAGAGGTGGCTAGGAGGGTTCTTAGACGCATTCTAAGCTAGTAAGGATACAGGCAATGATTGTGCGCGCCGAGCCACTTTTGCTGTGGAACCGTGTGCCTTTGCTGGACCCCAAAGTCTCGTCAGGTACAAAAAATGAACGCACAACAAGCCCCTAGGGAATAGGGAGAAGAGTCTCGACGTTCATTCTCACTATATACCTCTTCGGTACTAAGTCACCACTACGAAATCGTCCGCGATCGTCCTTTGCTGACACGAGCAGCCGTCGTCCTTGCCGTGTCACACTTTATTATGTTCCGAAGAATCTCGAGGAGCCTGGCAGAAGGGCCTGGCCTGCATATCGAGACGTACTCGACAACGGCCTCTTTGCTGCTCGCAAGCGCCTTTGGGCTGTCTATACGATCGAGCCTCTGCATTGCGTCCGGCACATGCCCTTGAGAGAGTATCCACAGTCGATGCTCTGTTCTCGCTTCACACATCGCCGGGGGCGCCCTTTCACCGCGCCGTGTTGATGAAATGATGGCCGCTGGTACCTATAAGTGCCATAATCTGGGCATCTCTTATTGGAACCAGCTTTCCAGCCGGCGCACGAACAGTCATTGCTAGTGCGAGAACAAACGTCATCCCGGGTCTTGAGGTGCCTACCTTCAACGCTTCTGGCGTGAGTTTCTATTCTCCATGTCCCGCATGGAGCATTCAGCTTGGTCCGACAGAAATCTGACGCGAATCTACATTGGACATAGATTTTTACCCTACATCAACAACCACTCAGTCACACATTTTGGTCCGGGGGGGTATGCAAGCTACTCTACCACAACTAGAGAGAGCTTTTGGAGCGCCCCTGGGCACACGTCCCTCACCCTCCGGCATCTAATCGAGAGTGTCTTATTAAACGGTGAGATGCAAACGCTGAAAACCCCCTTAAGCCAAACTCCTCCTACACTACTGCTTTCGTGGGCCCATAGTTGGCGTGTATGAGAGTCGATCACAAGTTCACATTCGGGAGGAACTTTGAGGAGAGCAGAGCGTCCTCCAGGGCCGGCTTTCGCCCAATGTACTCAATGCTGTACAACGCGTCACTTGACTACCCCAAGCTAAAGAAGACCACGGAGTTCATGCACGACTACGTCAACAGGAGCGTTTTGTTCAACGTGACGATAGGGAGAATCGACGAGATTGGGCTCAGGGTCAGCGACGTCAATGCAACTCGCGAACTCTGGGACTACAAAATACACGCCACACGCTCAAGTTTCTCATGCAGGCCTTCAAGAGCAGAATACCAGCTATATACTCAGTACGAAAAAAGGGTAGGCATACTGAAACGGAGCTGGCCATCTTAGTCCATACGCACGGTTCCCAACACTGGCCAAGCTGTATGCCACGCTCGAGCGAGGCGACGGCCTCCTCTACTACGACTTGACGGAAGGTGGACCCCAGGCAAACAATATTTGCCCCGGGGGTCAAAGACTCCGGCAACCATGCCAGTGGAGACGCTGAGTGGCCAGGACACCCTTCCCGGTATCGCCTGCTTGGATTCACCGCCAGCGCGCGACACGCCTGACCAATGGGCTGAATATGCGCAACGATTGGCAACGCAGAGCAGGTGGGTTGGCTCTACGCACGTAGACTTGAGAGGTGCCTGCCTTGGCTGATCAGTTCGGACAAAGTGGCGGTTCTCAGAGAGTATGACTTCGAGTGATGATAACTCCGGAGTCGCGACATGTGCTAACTCGGTCCACAGTACATCAAGTACGATACCGCCTCCCCGATCCTCTTCATCGGTAACACGGCTGACAACGTCACGCCGCTGCAGGCGGCTCGGAGTAACTCGGCCTACTTCCCGAGCTCTGTCGTGCTCGTGCAGAACTAGTACGGGGTAAGTGGTGTCATGGCTTCAGTGACATTCTCCTGGTCGACACTGGGGCATTCAGCATAGCTCGCTGTCGACGCTGTGGGCCTGTACCGCGAAGCATATGCGAGCATACCTTCAGAATGGCACGCTGCCCGCTCCCGGAACCAAGTGCGAGCCCGACTACGGCTTGTTTGAACTACTGACAAAGGCCCCGGCCCAACGACGAGACAAGAACGACTTGTCATCTGCAATACTGGAGCTTTCGCAGTGGGCAGAGTCCATTCTGCGGGGCGGCCTACAGCAATCTCATAATTGTTTTTGAGTCTTGAGTAATAGGAACTTCCAATCAGCTGGTTTCGGTTTGTTGCATTTCCACGACCCGTTCGTCGTTGCATCGATGACCTCCCTTGGCAAGACATCGCTTAACATGTACGTAGCATGCTGCAACGCTGTGTTTCACGAAACTGGTAGTCAGTTGACATGCTTTGCATCGATGGCGCATCAATGCCCGATACGTGTTGCAGATGCAAAGATACGGGAATAAGTCGGAATTATGGGTCAGTGGATTCAAGGAGCTCCTCGTCGTCTTGTTCGGCCGCAGTCACGCTTGAAACAAGGGCCGGGCGGATTCGTTGAAGTTTTAAAGCCAGGAGGCTGTGCTTGTCATCGGTGGAATCATTGAGGTAGTTCATTATTAGGCCTTGTGTGCTTGGAATTGCGTGCTCAGCACTGTCCGTTGGTGCTTAGGAATGCCAACCGCAGTGGCGTGATCTGCACCATCATCGCGTCAACGCCTCCTTAGACTTCGCCAACCCACCACCAACCGGAGCAAAAGAGGGGCCCGGATTGCACAACCGCCCGCGCTGCTGACACCTGCTTGAGGCAAGGCACAGGCGATCGGTAAGGCGGTTGCATTTCGCAATATCTTACGTGATGGGTGCCATTGCGGGGATCAATCTGGGGGACATGACTTACTTCCGAGGGCTGTCTCGGAAGCTGGAGCCCGCGGTGTGGTCGACGCCGTATATAAGGAGCACCCCACGGGACCTGGAAGCAGGTAATATTAGCTCTTCACAAGACACCTGATTTGCAAAGTCAACTCTTCATCAGATCGAAGCAAAGATGGCGCCCTCTCTCGTCGAGACCACTACAGAGACCCAGCCCGTCCCCACGTACAAGCTCAATCTCGGGCAGTACAAGGAGATTGACGGCCACAACATCGATAGAGACATTGAGACTGGCAAGGCAGGCGGCAATGGTGCCAAGGTGAGATTCCTCCTCCATCCAGAGACTTGTGAACAGGCACTGATACTTGAGTGTTAGTACCCTCACTACCTCCCGACCTGGAACCCCCAGGAACTATACGCCCCTCTTCAGCCCTTTGAGCACTACGAGCACGGCAAAGACGCCGATACATCTTTCCCCAACCTGTTCCCCGAGGGCACCACCATCACACACCTCACGCCAACCATCGGCACAGAGGTAAAGGGCATCCAGCTGTCCTCGCTCAGCGACGCCGGCAAGGACGAGCTCGCCCGCTTCGTCGCGCAGCGCAAGGTCGTGGCCTTCCGTGCCCAGGACTTTGCCGACCTCCCCATCTCCGATGCTCTCAAATACGGCTCCTACTTTGGCCGCCACCACATCCACCCGACCTCGGGCGCCCCCGAGGGCTTCCCGGAGGTCCACCTCGTGCATCGCGGCGCCAACGACAAGGGCGCCGAGGAGCTCTTCAAGGCCCGGACGAGCTCCGTGGCGTGGCACTCGGACGTGTCGTATGAGGCGCAACCCCCCGGCACGACCTTCCTGTACATCCTGAACAAGCCCGACGTGGGCGGCGACACGCTCTTTGTCGACTCCGTTCAGGCATACAAGCGCCTGAGCCCGCTGTTCCAGGAGCGCCTTCACGGGCTCAAGGCCACGCACTCTGGCATTGAGCAGGTCAACGCCGCGGCGGCCAGGGCGAGCATCAAGAGACGCGAGCCCGTTGTGAACTCGCACCCCGTTGTGCGGACGCACCCGGCGACGGGCGAGAAGGCGCTCTACGTCAACCCTCAGTGTAAGTCAGACTCTACCACTCCCCCCATTGAACAGACACTGACCTGCACAGTCACCCGCGAGATCATTGGCATGAAGAAAGAAGAATCCGACGCCATCCTTAAGTTCCTGTACGACCACCTAGCCTACGGCGCCGATTTCCAGGCCCGCATCAAGTGGGAGGAGGGCACCGTCGTCATCTGGGACAACCGGGTGACGCAGCACAGCGCCCTGGTGGACTGGGAGAACGGGCAGCGGCGCCACTTGGCACGCATCACGCCCCAGGCCGAGCGGCCATACGAGACGCCCTTTGAGGGTTGATAAAAACAATTGTGTGTATTTAATATTAAGCAAGCATGTACTTAAGCACAGGGGAACAAGATATGCAGTCCACTAGACGATGGAACTCGGTGCCAACATGGGCACAAAACAGGTCCCTCAAGGGCGATTTCTAAAATAAAAATGATTCCAAACGCTTCTTGGCATCAATCATTAATTTCACGCAAATAACTCAATCGTCATGTCAGCTGTGTGAAGCAACCTCGCCAGCGCCTCGATCCGATGAACGCGAGACCGTGATTGCTAAGCGACAGAACCGCGATACCATGGTTGTAGAGTTATACAATCGGACCCGCGCCAATGTCCGCTCAGCGTGACTCGCCGAAAGAAACTCCGCAGATGCGACGCGCAGGGCTGGCTGTCATTGAAGTTTGAGCGTCGATGAGGATCCGCCTTCGTGCCACTCTCGCGATGCTTGGTTTCGCTTCATCTTCCCTTGGGCGAGCCCGTTGTAAACGGCATCGACGTAGAGCCTGTCGGCGACATTGGTAATCGTGGGAGGTTTATCAGACGGGTGAGTAGCTTCATTCATGACAGTGTAGACATGGAACGTGCATTTATCAGGTTAAGCGTTAATGATGAGTTTAATGTTTGATGTGTATATAAACCATCGAATGTGAAGAAGAGGAGCAAGCAGATCAACTCCCAACCCACGAATTATTCGTACTGTTAAATATGCTTCCATTCAAACTTCGTTCAAGCCATCACAATGTCTTCACCACGAGTTCTCTGCCTCGGCATCGGCAACATGGGCGCCGCCCTCGCCCAAACCCTCATAAAGTCCAGCTCCCAGCCCATCACCATCTGGAACAGGACCGCCGACAGACCGCAGGCAAAGGCTCTCATTGAAGCCGATGCTAAGTTTGAACTGAACATCGATGCGCCCATCCACAACAGCGACGTCGTCGTCGTCATCTACGTCTTGGACTATGACACCATCTATCGTGCCCTCGCGCCCATCAAGTCTTTCTCAGCTGCACGTGAGAAGAAGACTATCATCAACCTGACGAATGGAACGCCTCGGCAGGCCACCGAGGCAAAATCCTGGATGAAGGCTCGCGGTGCCGGTCACTACTCTGACGGCGCCGTCATGGTCACTCCTCAACTCGTCGGCACGCCGCATTCCTTTCTCATCTACAGCGGCGAAACCAAGGAAATTTCCCAGACCAACACCGCCTCTGTTATCTCCCCGCTGGGTCTCTCCCACTACACGGGCGAGGACGTCACATCAGCTGCAGCCAACGACCTCGCTGGGCTCGCCGCCATGTACGGGATGTTCTCCGGCGCATTTATCGGCATCGGGCTCCTGAAGAAACAGCTCAGCAAGTCCGGCACCAGTGGCGGGAGCAAAGTCGTACCGGCGGTGGACAAGGTGATCATGCCCCTGCTGACAGCACCCGTGCCCTACGTCAGTCTGATTGCCAAGTCGGTGGACGAGGATGCGTGGGACGACAACATGGGCAACCCGCTCGGCATGCAACTCGCTGGCGTGCGAAACATCCTGTAGGCTTGCAGGAGAAGGGTGTGAACGGCGCGAGCTTGGAGTCTCTTGTGTCGCTCATGCGGCGTGCTGTGGACGGGCGAGGGGGGGATGGGAGCGTTGCGGAGGTTGCCAGGTTTATTGTTGAGTAGCCAAACTGAATAGCTAAACTGAATAGCCAAATTTATCTAACCTCATAAATCTGGTACAAACGGCAAGTTAGGGCCCTGCTTGAAGCAACTGCAGCAGTTAGTAGCCGGCACGACTCTGTGCATAGAACCTTTGTAGCTTCACGCTGTGTCGGCCCCCCCCCCCCCCCCCCCCCACCCCCCCCCATCACAGCATGTAGTACCAGAACAGCGCCGTCTCACTCTTGTGCTCCTCTATCCCCCTGTATAGAAACTCATCATAACCCCCAAACCGCAGCCCACACTTCTTGTAGAAGCAAACGGCCGCAACGTTGTTAGACTGCGATTCGATGCGCACACCGGCCACCCCGAGCCCCCTCGCCCAGTCAACTACCGCGTTAAATAGCCTCGCCCCATTGCCCTGCCCGCGGACGCTCGCATCCAGTGCTATGGTTTGCAACATCACCATATTGTTCCAGTTCGTAAAGGCAAAGGTGTAGCCGTATACGTGCTTGCCGTCTGTGAGCGTGAATATGACCTTTTCGGCGTCCTTGGCCTCCTCGGTAAATTCGGCCTCGTCGAAGCCATATGACTTGTTAAAGGCCGTCACTGGCGTCGTCTTAATCGATTGGTCCAGAGTGAGGTGCTCGTACGGCTTAGCGACGACTTGGGATATCTCAAAGGAAAAGTCTCGGCCGGCGACGTCCTCTTCCGTAAGGCGGTCAACACGGGCAATCTCCATGATGCGTGGGTAGATGCAGGAAGTGGTTTTGAGCGGAGAGTCTGCGCACAACTGGGCGTATTGTGCGAGGCGATGACTGGAAACGAACGGGGTGTATGAGCTTCAAGAGTCGCCGTTTTATAGACGTTGAGTGAGTCGAGTGAGTCGAGCCCAATGAGCCACGTGGCAAGCCGCGGGCATTTTGACGAAGCTGTGCGCGCTGCCGCTCACAATCGAAGGGTGATGGTGAAAAGAGTGGTCATTTCGCTTTGCGGTGGTATTCCGAGTTGTCGTAGCGCAGTATTACAAGCAAATGGACATATGTGGATATCTTGGACTCTCGACGAATACTCGTACGTAAACCGAAAGGCGCAGAGAGGGAGCCAATCGGCACCTGAGTCATCGCCGGTCATCAACACCACGGCTGAGACCAGACCACGTAACTGTTGCCCGTCTTTGTGTGTCAGACGGCCAATTGATGCCATTGAAGTATCGAGTAGAGACGTTTCTGGAACGTCTCGCTCGTTTTGGCTTCTTCGTCTACTTGCTCCATCGTTCCAAATAATCTAGAGCTTTCCTATTTCCATACACGTATATCTCTATACGCTCACCGGCTGGTCGAACCTGAGTACTCTTTCTATACCCTCTGCCCCCTCTATTCCCTCTGCTCCCTCTATTCCCTCTGCTCCCTCTATATTCCCTCTACTCTCTCTCTGTTCCCTCACTAAAGGTAGGCCTACGGCGAGTGCAAATAGAGATATACGTGTATGGAAATAGTAAGACTCATAATCTATTTACTTGGAAGTAGCCAAGTAGGCCTACTTCCAAATAGGCAGAGTGGCACTGCGTCATGATTCAATCATGCTTGGTACTCCAGCAAGTCCAGTTCGTAAATGACATTAATAATATCTATATCCAAGAAACCCCACCCATATTTTAAACGTGAATCGCATCAAGCATCTTACACGCGGCTCGGGACACGGTCGTTGACGTCGGACCCGGAGTCGCTGTCCTTGTTCAGCGTCTGCTCGTTGTTGAGCTTGGGGTTGCGCAGCATGACGGCGAAGAAGATAAGCGGAACGCAAAGGCAGATGCCGGTAATGGTCAGGACGCGCTGGACGGACTGGTAGGCGTCGACGACAGCAATCCGCTCGGGTGTGCCCATGGGATAGACCATCACGACGTTGGTAAAGGGATCGCCGTAGGCCGGCACAGCCAGGGTCGAGTTGACGCCAGAGAGCGTCTCGCTGAGCTTCGAGGGCAGCATCTGCGTCCAGATGGCTCCAGAGACGGTGTTTCCCAGCGCGGAGCCGATGTTGTACATGGCCAGGTAGATGCCGGTCATGACAGCTAGGTTCTCGTGCTTGACGCCGACCTGCAGCGACGCCTGGGCAGTGTACGGGAACATGCCGCCAGCCACGCCGAGAAGCACCTGCGCACCGATGATACCAGCGCGGCCACTGCCGGTGACCGAGCCGCGGTAGTATATGAGCAGGCCAAAGGCGACCATGTAGAGACAGGTTCCGATGACGACGAAGATCTTGAGCCGGCGCACCTTGAAGACGACCAGGCCGAGGATAGGGCCAATGATGACGCTAGTGAAGGAATATAGTGAGATAATGCGAGTAGCGGCACCAACGGAAAAGTCAAAGGCGACCTGCAGCACCGTGAAGAGATAGTCGGACTGCATGGTAAAGGCAAAGTTGAGGAAGATGGCGATGCCAAAGGGCGCCCAAACGCCGCGGTCCTTCATGAGCGAAAAGGGGGCGAGGGGATGAGGCGCGCGGAGCTCCCAGAAGACGAAGACCGGAATACATAGGATGCCGACGACGAGGGGCGCAATGACATGGGCCGTCCGCCACTGCTCCTGGAAGCCGCCGGCAATGGTCAGGGGCACGAGGATGAGGGCGAAGACGGCGATCATGAGGATGATGCCGACGATATCGAGCAGCCAGAAGAGCTCGAAGGTGAAGTTGCGGAAGCCTAGCATCTGGAAGGAGGAGCGGTAGCCGTCGAGGAGGCCCTGCTTCTTGGCGCGGCGCGAGACGTTCCAGAGGCTGAGGATGAGCGGCAGGGCGCAGACGGGGTAGATGATGCACCACATGCCGATGCCCCAGTGCCAGGTGGTGGCGCCGAGGACGGCCTGCGAGACGTTGCCGCTGACCCAGGTATTGATGATGAAGGGCAGGGCGGGGATGTAGCTGAAGAAGAGGCGGGCGCGGGTCGAGGTGATGTCGGCGATGATGACCTCGACGAGCAGGATGATCATGGTGTAGCCGATCTGGTAGATGACGCTGCCGCCGGCGAAGGTGTTGACGTCGGTGGCGACGGCCTCGATGACCGTGCCGAGCACGTAGAAGAAGACGGACAGGCAGATGAGCTCGACGCGGCCGAAGACGTCGGCGATCTTGGCCGACGTGGGCTGGGCAGCGGCAGCAATAACGGCACGAACGACGTTGATGGTGGCCAGCAGCGAGTGGACGCCGAACGAGGCCGTGGCGATGGGCTGGTAGGCATAGCGCAGGGTGCCGTCGAGGCCGTAGGCGTAGGCGACGAGGAAGACGCCGAGGAAGATGAAGACGCGGTCGGTGAAGGTGATGGCCGAGGAGAGGGCCTCGACGCGGGCCACGCCGGGCGACTTGATGTCCTTGACGGCGTCTGCGGCAGACACATGCCCTCCACTGACGTGGTTGTCGTCGAGGCGCGTCGTCTTTTCGCAGACGCCCAGGTCGGCATCGGGATGCGCCATGGTGGTGACGTGCTCACGGGAGCTCAGCGGCCGAGGGAGTCCACACAGCAGCAACAGGTCGGGCAGCAAGCCGATGGAGGAGGAGGAGACGATCCGACAGGCAGAGGAGAGGAAGACAGGGGAGAGGAGAGGTGGCGGTGGCACGACTGCTGCAGTCAGGCTCCGGATGCGGAGGGTGATCGCCAGGTCTTATAAGGCATGCGGGCGATCGATTACCTACCTTGCCCGTTGGTGGGTCCTTTCAGGAATCCAACTTGGTGTTACAACGGCAAAACGGGTAGGTACGAATAGGTAGATAACCTTAATACCGGCTTATCCGCTGGCGGGTCCCTGAGACCGACACCTTAATTATATTAGAGCGTCTTGAGCGTGTACTCGTACTTCGTAGCAACGCGAGGGCTGCCCACTTACAGCGCCTACCTCCACCACCTCAGCAGTCGACTCACAGCCAAGAGCCTCAGGTCTTGCGCGCAAATTCCCTCCTCCTCCTCCATCACCACGCACCCTTACCCCTGCTGTCAAAAAAATAAAATAAAAAATCGTAGCCTCCTTCTCTTGGCCCGGTTATCAGATCCATCTGATTATCGTGCTAAGTTGTAACCACCGGCGCTAGGCTGAAATCTCTTCACGGCGCAGCGCCAGGCAGCACTAAAATGCACCGCCAGCGCCGGGGATTGGCCCAAAGACGAGGGCCTCGGCCGGGGGATCCTCTTCCGCGTGGCCAGAGCTGGCTTGGCTGGGCAGGACAGGACGAGAAGAATCTGATTGTTGGTCGGCGATGCGGTGATTGATATGTGATGGATGGGTCTGGCCCAACGGCCCAAGGCACGGTTCCGTTCATGAGCCCACCAGGTAGGTATGATGGTCTGGTGCCAAACAGCCCACGGAACTCTCACAGGCGCAATGCAGCAGGTTGTGCCCGTGGATTCCGGGAACCCCAACACCATCGGCGCATCAAGAGCGGCAAAGTGACAACCCGGCATCGCGTCTACGTCCAGTTACTGATCGGATGAGACGTGCCGGGCATGTCTTGCGTCTCCTCAACCGCAGCGCCGGAAACAACTCACGGCAGCGGTCTGTCCGTCCCGCTGCGCCCTGCTGGTCAAAGCGGACCTGGAAGCTGTTGGTTGACGAGCCCGCCAAGTGCTGCGGCGCAAGTCTCCTCGACGTCTCCGTGGGAGTCGGACCATGACTGGAACCATCAACGGGTCAGTTCAGTGGTTCTGGACTGGTCGATGCCATTGCGCCTGACTCGGGCTCGTCGGGAAAACACACATATTCCCCAAGAACTTTCAACCAAAGCCAACATCTCAACCAGTCCTGGGCGGATCGGTTTTATATACATGACCCGGTACTTCGTAGTAGGCCCGCTTGGCCTGGTCTTGTTGCGGCGATGTACTCCGTAGTGGGACTCCAAGACGGACGCACGCAAGGCACGTCACCAATTCGTCGCTGTGGGACTGACCAGTGGCCCGGGACCAGCTTTGCGACGGTTCTTTTCGCTGGAACTTGCCAGCGTTTGCCGTGGGTCATCTCTCGTCTTCTTAGTGTCGCGGTCCCTGGTCCATCCGGGTTGCTTGTCGACACGGTTCATAAAAAAGAGCTCCCGAGACTCGGCGACACAGGGTCTTGATTTGGCATTATCAATTATTGTACATAATAACAGCGCGGTGGCCGCCATGGTTTCGGCTTTCAACCGACTTCAATGCCGCTCTCGAGTCTCGGGCCTTGAGCCTGCTCGCAAAGCTCGACGCCACGCATGCACACTACAGAGGAACCTTAAAACCTTGGTTTTATTTAGCCTGGCCGCCGCTGCCGCCCGCCCTCCGAGTCGAGCCTGCCGGGGCTTGCGTCGCCGGGAATGGCGCACGCCCGATGACGGACAGGGCTTGCTGCGCTCCAGCTGCGACGGTGCGAGACCTTTTGACTCTCCCTCGGCAACGCCGTGCCAGTGACTGCGCCGCCCGTTCCTCCTCCGTCTCTGCCGCGCGGCGGCCTCTCCGCATCGCGACGCAGCTTACAGGAATCCCAAGCAGGAATGCTCCGAACAGGTCCTTTAACTTTAAGTTTCAACTTAAGCAGTGGCATTTAATGGAGCGCAGGTCCTCGAAGTACGATGTGTTCACTCGTAGCTCCGAGTTGGGCCCCGGTGCCGCACGCTGGAGTCCCTTGGCAGCTGGTCTGACTCTTGTCAAGTCAACCGGCCCAGCTCACCTATCCCAGGCTCCCAGCCCATGCATCAAGATCGACGACGTTACGCCAGAAAAGGATACGTACCCGTCGGCTGCCCCTGTGGGGGCCAAACGAAGGACGGCCGTCGATTTCTACTCGACTTCCAGCTTTCTCGTATTGGCAACCGTCACTCGACAACATAAAACTACGCGCTCCCTCTGACATTCACTCCCTGGTAACCATCCGCTAGCCAGTAATCTTCCATCGGAAGTCGAGACCAAGGTCGCAACGGCGCAGCCTCAGTTCTCATCGCACAAAAGCGGCCCAGCAAGTACTATTGACCTCCCACATGTGCAACTTCACGTGCTTTATTACAGCTAGCCCGCAGTCGCACAACTCGTTCATGTCGTCAAGATGCAAGTGCAGCTTAAATCCCGAGCATCCAGTTATCGCGCCCAGGTTGGTTCTCACGGGGTACACCATAAGCAGGGCAGACATATGCCTGCCATGGATAGCTCCCCAGCCACCTTCATCTAGCTGCTCCAACGGAACACAGCAGACTCACTCGACGGGTCCCAGCCCCGAATGATATCTGACGGGGTGGCACTCTTGTGCCCATCAGCCGTGTAAGTGGCATCGGGGCTGGATGTCGTGGCCCGCTCTTGACAGAAACACGAGCCGTGTTCATCTGATAAGACCAAGGACCCGCACGCATATTCTTGCGGAAAGCTGTCCATGATCACGTATTAATGCATGCAAGGGCCGCGAAAGGTTGAGGCTAGACTGGTGGCACGGGCTCATGCTAGCCAACCCAGGTTCTGGGGGCTCAGAGCGCTCTGTGCCATTGCATCGAGCGCCATGGAGTAAAACATACGAACAGTCATCTCGATTCTCGAGCCCAGCATTAAGCTACCGCCTGTGTTGGGAGCGAGCCGTTGCAAATTGCAACCATTAACAAGATGAAGAAGGGGGGGGGGGGGTTCTGAGCTCGCGTGCCTGCCTCTCAAAGCCTGAATCGCCTGAGCTGCCGCCGCGTCTTACGACGATTACCCTCATGTCGGAAACTCGTCGATTACATTCTCACGAGCACGGCCAGGGGTCAATATTGGCAGATACGAGGTCGGTGTCACCACATCAACGGACAAGCCCTGATCCAGGGGCAGGCGGCTGGCTGGATCGATCCGGGTGGCCATTCGGACGACCCAGGATCATCACGAAGTTTTCTCGTGCACATGTTGCTATTTCAAGGCCGTTACTTGAAGTTGCGTCGAAGTTCTGCAGCGTCCTCTGCAGCCACTTACACCGTCATTAACGAGTCCCTGTCCGTGCTACCCCGAGCTGACAACATGACTACGGCCAATGTTGCGGAAGTCGCGTAAGGGGAGAAGCCGCAATGGTTGCTTTGACTCAACTCTCTTTAACACCCGTCCCCCTTGGTTCATCATGAGCAGGCAGTCGTCTTTCGTGCCGTCTTTCCTTGGGGCGGTTTCACGTATTGAGCCAGTTCTCAGCCCGAGATAACTTCACATCCGAAGAAGTCGGACGCCTGGGACTTCTGTATTTACTACGGAGTCGCCTCTCCCAGCGATTTTCAAAATGCACATATACGCCATTATACTTGTCGCCGCGGCAGGGTATACCGCTGCCCACGATGCGAGTCCTGGCGTTCCCCGGTTCATGGCAACTCAAGGCCATGCAGGCCGACTGGAGATCCCAGTCTCTCATCTGGCTCGCCGGCAAGGTCCTGAAGCTGCCCCGCCGCTTGACGTGACAAAGCGGCAGTCTGCCGATGGTCGATGCGGAGTCGAGTTCGGAACGTCGTGTGAAGCGGGTGACTGCTGCTCCAAGGGAGGGTGAGTTGCTCCGGGTGTGTGTATGTATAACCTTTGCACATCAAGCTTACCGACGACGACGTGATGCAGATGGTGTGGCCGGGGCTACGTTTACTGCTCGTCTCCCGCGTGCCAGATCGAGTACAGCGACAGCTGCGACGGCAACGTCCGCCCGAACGGCCGGGACACGGAGGACGTCCCGCGTCCGCAAGTGGGGCCGGTGCCGTACGGGCAGGCCATCTACCACTGTGAGGTCGACGGCGTCATTGCGCTCTCGTTTGACGACGGGCCGTTCATCTACACTGAAGACCTGCTCAACCTGCTCCGTGTACGTCTGCCTTGACCGGATACCCCGACAGTTATTCATCTAATAGTAATTAATCCTCTACAAGGAATACAAGGCCACGGCAACCTTCTTCATCACCGGCCGAAACCTCGGCAAGGGCGCCATCAACGACGCCAGCAAGCCCTGGCCGGCTTTCATCCGTCGCATGCACGACGAAGGACACCAGGTCGCGAGCCACACCTGGTCGCACCAGCGCCTCACAGAGCTCACCCGTGCCAAGCTCCGCAGCCAGATGCTCTTCAACGAGATCGCCCTCGCCGACATCCTCGGCTTCTTCCCGACCTACATGCGGCCGCCATACTCGGCAAGCAACGATGATACGGACGGCTGGCTCGGCAAGCTGGGCTACCACGTCACCTACTTCAACCTCGACACCGAGGGCTACCTGCACGACAGCCCCGAGGCCATCCAGCGGTCCAAGGACATCTGGGACGAGGCCGTCGAGGGCCAAGACCCGCGGGAAACCCGCTGGCTGCAGATTGAGCACGACACGGTCGACCAGTCGGTGCACAACCTCACCAGGCACATGCTCGAGTCGCTGTCCCGAAACGGCTTCCGCTCCGTGACGGTGGGCGAGTGCCTGGGCGACCCGTCGGAGAACTGGTACCGAAAGCTCGGTTCCGCGTCTCATCCGCCCACGACCGACGGACGCTGTGGCGGCGATCACGGCGACGCGACTTGCCTGGGCGAGGGGGCTGAGACGTGCTGCTCGCAGCGCGGATGGTGCGGGAACACCACCGACCACTGCGGGCAAGGCTGCCAGAGGGAGTACGGGACTTGTACATAGAAACTTAGATGTATTCAGGGAGGCAGCCCGATGTTCAGGCTGCGAGCTTGCTGCAGGGCTGAACAGGAGAGGCTGAATATAGGCTGAGGCTGTATTCTTCTACTGAGTTATACTTTATACCTTCCAAGGTTTTCTATAAGCAGGTTCCAGCTGGGCAACCAATCGAAGTCCCTATACCTTCACCTAATAATCCGGCAATCTGCAAAACAGCACCAACCACTCCGCCGAGACCCTCGCCCGCAATGAGCCCGGCAGCAACAGCATATCCATAGTCTTTGAATGATGAACCTTTTCTTCCTCGCCAAAGCCAGGCTCCAAGAGCGCCCAATATGGAAGCGGTAGTAAAGGCAGGCGCGGGCAGAACGAACGCCAGTGCAACGGCACCCCAGTTGGGCAGATAACCACGGACCCATTCGCGTCTACCGACGAGGAAGTATTGACGGAACAAGACCTGCATGATAGCCACCATGCCCATTGCGCCGGCGAAGATCTTGGAGGACCGTGGAATGGAGACGGAGGAATCATTGACGGCTCGAGCCACGGCGGCCCAAGCTGAGACAGACGGTGCTCCGAACGGGCAGTCTGCTTCCTCCTTGAGGATGCAAGGGTACGCGCCGACGAAGAGGACAAACATGCCAGGGGCAAGGAATACAGCCGCCAGGGTGCCCAGAGCGTGCGCTGTCCATTGTTTGACAGGGGGCGTGCCGAGGAGGAACCCGGTGCGAAAGTCTGAGACGAGGCTCACGGCAACCTCAGCACTGCCGGATACCAGACTGCCGGCGAGCAGATTGGTCCTCAGGGCATCCCGCGTCGGCAGTCCTCCGACGCCACCAAACATGAGTTGCGATGCTTTCGAAACCGCGGCGATTGGTGCCTGGTCTGTGATGGCGCTGACCTGGATGACGAGGAAAGAGAAGACAAAGGCCATGGCACAAGCCAAGGCAGTCAACCCCGGGTTGATCCCCAACCAGGACTTGAAAATCACGAGGGCCATGGAAATGGACACAAGCAGGCCTGAGATCCATATCCATGATGGAAACCGGTCTTCATCACGGGGGCAGTCTTGGGCTTGATCGCCGTCGTGATCCATCCGAGAGCCGAGGGGTGACTGGAAATCACCGGCGCGCTTGTTGGTCAACAAAGTGTTGAACAGTGAGCTGGTCCCGCGCCCCGTCGACTTCAGGCCAGTCCAGACCGCCTTGTACTGGACAATGAGTTCAGCCATCGAACTGCACGTCATGATCATGACACCCGGCCACAGAAGCCAGTATCGGGGGGAAGTGGCAGTGTGGCCAAGATCTTTCAGGGACGTATAGCTATAATAGCCTTCCCAGTTTGGGTCAGTGGAACGTGGAATACCGACACACTCGCCGCTGAGAATCAGAAGAGGGCCGATAATCCCCCAGGCCAGAACGGCACCGCCAAACATGGAAAGCGCTGCATTCAAGCCAATCAACATACCACTCCCTATGAACGCAGGGCTCCATTCGAGGTACCACCCCCATGACTCTACGCCCAGTGCCCATGGAGCACCATAACCGCTCAGCACGTGAATCAAGGTGAATACATGCGAGTCGTAGAGGATGCCAATCGCGTAATAGGACACGATGCGCTGCGTAAACGCAGCCGCAAAGGACGCACCCAGGGCTTTGAGCTTCCTGATAGCCTCGTGGGCAGTCCGCCCAGCGTGCATGGACTTGATGGTAAGAGCAACTGCGGTGGGGGTGGGGAAGAGAAGCCTCAGCTCTCGAGCAACTTGGATGAGGAAAAATCTCCGAAACGCAGTTGCAAAGAACACGCCAAAAGAGCCGCAGACGAAGGTGACGCAGATGATCAAGCCAAAGTCATCTCTCGGGCTCTTCGACTGAGTTCCGAGCACGTACATGGCTGGAATGGCGCCGACGAAAAGACCAGGCATGCTACCGGCCCCCATTGCTGCCGCTTGGATGATGCTATTTTCGCGGGCCCCGAACGCACCGCCAAGAAGTGGGAGCGTCGTTCGGCTGAGGGGCTTCATGATGCCATATCCCAATAGAGCGCCCAACGTCGAAGCGGGAAACCCTAGGCCCGTCTTCAGACCTATTTACAAACCATAAGGATAAAAGCCCGTCAACAAGAATGAAGCTTGGCTTACCGAGGTATAGATTCGAGGCGTTGACCAGAGATCCCAGCATGATGCCAACAACAAGAGCACGAATCTTCAAGCAGTCACGCTCCTCGGGCGGGACGACACCCATCCTCAGAGGGGTGTACAAGTCCAGCGCGTCATCTGCGCCGTCATCCCTGTCAGACTCTGGTACGACGTCGCGCGGAAGGAGAGGCTCGGCCTCATCACTTGATCTCTCGCTGTCTCCTCTCGAACCCCGGGGGTTTCGGAAGCCGCTTGTCGAATCCATCCCTCAATGGCTGCAGCGACTGACAGGAGATGCTTTGTTCCAATTCGTGAGAGCCGGGGGAAATGAACTCAGAGATTGGTGCAAGGCAGAGATCGAGGATGACGCGGAGGGAAACTTGGCGTGCATACGCTTCGTTTGTCCAACATTCCTCTTAGTGCTAGGCAGTCACACGACTCCGTTTGTTCATTGAAACGTTTACCTGCATATGGGCACCCATGTGAAACTGATCAATACCTGGATCTTCGGTTGGTTGATTGGTTGGTTGGTTCATGTTGGGTGAATATTCGTAAGCCCGCTGCATGGTCATCAGTAGTGTACCAAAGGAGCCAAAGGAGGTGACTGTGCATTGCCCTTTGCCCATTCGTTGAAGCGTACAACGCATGCCGGCTACATGCAGTCAGAACGACCGTCACGAAGCAGCCTAACATGATTGGATATGAGACGGGATTATTCGCCAGCTCGCAGAACGATACAACATGCAGGCCTTAAAAAGAAAACTGACCTAGCAAGAAGGCTCAGAGCGAGCCTTGCCCTTATGCCTTCTGGTGATTGCTGCGCCGAAACTCAATTTCTGACTTCCAATTTCTGTTGAGGATATGTTTGGCACCATGGGGTTGCTTCGAATTGGCATTCGACTCTACGTTCTACTCGAGGTCTTGTTGTTTGCCCTCGCCGGCGATCCAGCACAATACTGCCGTTATGGCTACGCTGAGGGTGAAATCGATTTCTGCATGGGAGTCGTCACGCTCCATAATCGCTCTACGAACGCCTACGACCTATACATGCGAATGCGGGTGACTCGGTCATCTGCCCTAGGGTGGACAGCAATCGGTACGGGCCCAGCGATGGATGGCTCATTAATGTTCATCGTCTACGGCGATCCACGTTCAGGAGAAGCTCCCGTCCTAAGTATCCGCGCCTCGAATGGGCATCACCAGCCAGAGGTCCTTTCACCCGCCACGATGGGGGAATCCCAGATGCGAACTGTCTGGGCCGATTGGGCGCCCGGTCGGCTTCCCGGGACTTACGCTGCCGAGTTGGCTTTCATCTGTCATGCTTGCTCTCGATGGCCAGGTACGCCCATCTCGGCCTCGTCAAATTCACAACCGTGGATATGGGCGTGGAACGACAAGCAAGAAATGGGGGACTTCCGAGCCGACGCGAAACTCCAGATGCACAAACACCACGCGGGTAATGGCGGATGGGGTATATTCTATGTCGACATGGCTCGCACGATCAGCGAGGAAGAACACCTTCCCTCCTTGCCACCCTTGCGGTCTGATGTCGAGACTTACGGCACATCAAACGAACCGATCGGCGCCTCTGGTCTGCTGGAGTCGCTGAAAGCACGACCCCTCGTCTACGCCCACGGAATCCTCTTGATCGCAGCCTTCCTGATATTGTTCCCCGCTGGCGTGGCCGCTCTGCGTTTCGGATCTCCCAAGGCATTCACATACCATTGGACAATGCAGCTAGCTGGTAGCCTGTCGGCCGGTATAGCAATCATCCTTGGCCTTGTCATGAGCCGCGGTAGGCCGTTTCTCACGGTACACCAATGCTTAGGCGTGGTCGTCGCCCTGGTGTTGAGCGCCCAGGGATTCCTGGGCTGGTCCCATCACTTGACGTTTCTGAAGATACGGCGCCGAACTTGGGTGTCGCATGCCCACATATGGGCAGGCCGACTAATTATGCTATTTGGATGGGTGAATATTATCACGGGCTTATCTCTGTCAGGTCACCGACACACAGCCATTGCTTTCGGAGTATTAGAGGCCCTAGGGGCTTTAGTACCCTGTATCTGGATAGCTGTTGTGAGACTCAGAAGGCGTCGGCGGAACATTGAGAAACCAGATCAACCGGGTACGGCAGAGGTTGCCTTGAGGGATGACGTAGACAAGTACTTCTCTCTTGAGCAAGACGATGAGGATAGCGATGGGAGAAGTGCCGTGGAAGTCAAAGATTAGCTGCGACGATCAACGGAGGGCGATAATGTCGACCGTAAGATAGACAACCATATCAAGGCATCTCAAGTCGAGTCCAACTCTTTAAATGAATTGTCCCAAGCCCAGTCTCAAAGTCTTGGAGCAACTTGTCAGCAGCTGGCGAGCGTAATTGTTGACGGCGCCAAGTGGCCGACTTACAAAGCCAGCGACCTGCCAAGTTGAGCGCTACAATCTAGTGAGATACTTACTCACGGCGTGAATGTTGCACCGGCCGGTGGAGTTGTTTGAGCGTGTGACAATAGGAGGTTTCTCCAAGTGCAGGCACTTGCAATTGCTCTATGTTGAAACCTACTACCTCGGCCGAGTGTACGAAGTCAGAGTACCAGCGCGCCTTGAGGTTGCAAAATAATATCAAGCAAAACTTGTTAGAAATGATCATGTGTGGGTACAGTGTAGATATTTCAGAGTCAGATGTGCCAAATGAGTGTAAATTCTTCCCACAAGGTCGCTCAAGGTCGAGCTGATCCCAGCCTACAGCCTACACAAAAGCTTTGTAACAAGCCACAAGAAGGAATGACCATCGAGTTGAGGACTCGTGTTCCAAATGACTGACAAGATACCTGCCCGCCTCCCTCAATCATTGTAAGCCCCTGATGCTCGACACGTTCTCTCAAGCCTTCCAAGCAGTCATCATTTGCCATCGAACGTTGCGGTCAGTCCGAGGAGTAGACTTGGACATTGCAGAAGACTTGGAGCTCCAAGTCAGGCTTATCATACAGGCCCAGCTGTGTATCAAGCGTGGGCGTGGGCGTCTGCGGCATCGCGCTTGCCGTACTGGTAGGCCGTGGCAGAATCGGCGTCATCACGCTTGCCGTACTGATAGGCCGTAGCGGCATCAGCATCACCGCGCTTGCCATACTGATAGGCCGTAGCGGCATCAGCATCACCGCGCTTGCCATACTGGTAGGCCGTGGCAGAGTCGGCATCGTCGCGCTTGCCGTACTGGTAGGCCGTGGCAGAGTCGGCGTCATCACGCTTGCCGTACTGGTAGGCCGTGGCAGAATCG